>NNCF01128402.1:4867-22142 GCA_002313205.1 Laupala kohalensis
TATTAATGACATTCCCAACCATGGAAAATCTGCCACTACCCGAAGGGCAACCAAAGAAAATCCCGCGACAGAATGGGATAATCATGTAGGATAATCAACATTTAAAAAATTCGAACGAGGTAACAAACAATTTGTAATGCACTTTATTATGCGTTAAATGTTTTTGTTTCTTTAGGATGAAAACATTCATATTATTAGTGCTACTGCTGGCAAAAGATAACATCGGAGACTATTTGAAGATACTAAAATGTTGCCGAGACAACGAAAAATTTGACTCAGATTTAGAGAAGTGCATTGCATTTAAAGAATTTGTTGCGCCAAAGGCATTGGTTCCGCCCATGGATGAAGATGCAGCATATTGGATTCCTCCGTACCTACGTTCTTCTTCTATCTATTACTGGAGTTTTCTAGGTGATTCCCGTGGTTATGATTTTACGGCAGTAATCGCCGCTGACAACAAAACTGTGTCGAAATTTCTGCAAATAGATAGTAAAAAACACACATTTGTGACAGATGTGTTCGAAGAAGATCTGTCGAAATTTTTGTTTGAGAAATTATTGTTTTGAGGGTAGTGACAATCCTAAAATACCACACGTAATAAAAACAGCAGTGAAAGTATTGATTGTCAGCAAATGTTGCAGTAAGAGTGAACAGTTAAATACATATCTTTCTAGGTGCGAAAATCGACCCGGGGAAGAAAACAGGGAAATTAGTGATTACAAGGGTCGTCCAGAAAGCGTAGAAAATACTAATGACACGGACTGGATCCCTTCTCAATTGATGGGTAAAAAATTTAAATTCGCCTACTTCATAGATGGTTGGGCAGTTGAGGACGTGTTTACAGCAATGTAAATGGAAGATGAGGTCTATCCACGGAATACGACAACGGAAGTGAATAAATTTTCTGGCTTGTCCATTCCGGTTCTTTTAGGCAATGACGAATATAAATTTCATCATTTCTGCTTTGATACGGTAAGAGATGGACCACTTGCTCCAAAAGTTCTGCTATACCATCCTGTGAAGTTTCCTTATCGTGAAGTACTAAGCTGTTGTCTACGCGGGGAGATTTTGTCGGACGAGGGTTTCTGCGTGATTGATTCTGTTAANTTCGCATCCATTTTTGATAACGGTGGAGGAATGATCTTTGAACCAATAATGTTGGTGATTGCTTGCAATGCCGATACGAAACCAAGACCTTGGAACCGAGTCACAAGAATATTTTGGAATATGACCAAAGTTATGAATTTTTTTCCAGTAATTGGATATTTTATTGCGTGGTCTTGCAGAGCACTGAAGACGGCTCCAAGGAAGTTCTAGGCAAATGTAGACTCCCATCCAATGTGGAACTATATGAGGTCGTACGTCCCCTGGGGGCGATATCTGCCATGTTTCTATTGGCTGCGATTGTGGCGTCTCTCGTCCGGAAGCAGACACGCACTTCCGCTCATGGATGGGGTCTGGCCTGCCACGCTCTCTGTTTGGCAACTGTCAACACTCTGCAAGTCACGTGGTTCTTTGCTTCCGACCCGGGTGTGGATTGTTCGCTTTACGGTAAGATCGTAAGCACATTTAGATTATGACTACTTTTATTTTGTTTTTTTCGTCATTTTGTACCAATATTATGGATATGAATATATTTTTATCTGTTTTCCTCATCTCTTTTTTTTTACTTATTTACTCACAATTTGCTGTTGGTTTGTTCTACTCGCGTCATTACATTTTCGTAAATTCACGTATTTCATCTCCGTTTTCAGAAAGAGTCAGGGGGTGATTAAAAATTTGTCTTATTAATATTTTATGAATTGTTTTCAGTGGTCTTCAATCAAATTTCTACAATGTAATACATTCATTATATAAACGTGTTTCGAAATTATATTGAATCCGAGAAAGCAAAAATATTTTTGCAATATTTATTTTCGTTTTCCAATTTAATCGTTTGTTGCAATAAATTCATTCCCCTTTTTTTCTGTTAAGTTTATCTTTTACTGTCTTGTATACGAATCATAGAGAAAGGATTCTAATAAAATTCGAAAGCGAGATTTCGACAGAAATATCCATTTCGGTAATTCCTTATTCTGAAAAATTGGTTTTTTGCATAACGTTTGTCCGTCTGTGCACGGCGTTTCCGAGTAAATGGATAAATCAATTTGTTTCGCTTGATGGTAGAATATGTTTGTTGTCGATTCCCCGTATAGTACAATTAGTGTGCATTACATCCGCATTAGCGATATTCCGTTTGAAAATTTTGATATTGATGCAGTAAAATAACATGTCTGCTACATTTACGCATTTGTTTACTATTTCAAGATCCAAGAATGTTCTTTAACATGAATAAAGCATATGTAGAATAAATTATTATTCTGAATATATGTTTTACTTTCAAATATCTAATAAAAGACGTTAAGATGTTAAATTATTGGCATTTAGACCGACAGAAATGTTTGTTATAGTTCATTACTTTATCGTATACATTCTTAATTTATTTTTTTTTGTAATATATATGATTCTGAATAAACGGATGAACGGATTCTGAATAAATTTTTTTATTGGGGTTTTACGACTCGCCGACATCGACGTCATTAGAGCAATAAATTTGTTGTACAGGTAGGGAAATTCTGTTACGCAGGAAGGGCAGCCAACATGACTATCGCCGCGTGTGGGAGTCGCCGAATTACTCGAATATACCCACCGAAATTCCCTTCTGAATTACAATATTTCAAAACACAAATAGTCGACAAAAAAATCAGAGACAGCAGTTTCCTAAAACATTATAAAACCGAACACAAAGAAAAGTGTTGTATAGTTTAATAAAGTAAAGTTGGGTATAGACCCGGTAATATAATTTCTGTCTCTTACGCTTACGCATTACTTACTGTTTCAAGAAACTTGAATTATATTTAGCAGTGTAAATGGACCAAGCAGACGTAGAATACACTTTTTGTAAACTGAAATGAAAAAAGTGAACGACATTTACATGACTGATATGTCGCTATGTTTTCAAAACATATTGGGAATATTTATTTTACATTCAAATTTCAAATAAAAGACAATAATAAGTTCATATAGCGACTTGGAGCATGAATGGATCAATGGATATCTAACATAATATAGAAGACCACATGCCAGAATTATGGTTTCACTATCCCATTTATTGTCACTATATGCTGTGAACGGAGAAACGTGTATGAGAAAGTATGTGCAATGGGTTTACACGACTTGTTTTACAAAGTACTCATTCCCTTGTCACTTTACTCTATTTTGTCCGAATATTTTGCAACACGTTTAATATTGATAATACAAGAACAAACGGTTTCATTAGATGTGGTTTTGTGAAAAATTCAAGGATACACATGATGAAACATTCTAAAAAGATTTAAGAAATGTAGGCTTTTGGAATTTTATGTTGTCATTAATAGACGCCGTACACAATCTGATGACCATAATGGTGAAAAAACTAAATTGTTATATAATTTCAAAAACGTTTTTGTATTATCAGTATTATCATAATGATTGTGGTTCGGGCAACTAATTCTTAGTTACTACCATTTAATAAAGAAACCTTTGACCTAGGAAGGAAACCTATTTGCATAGTGACATTGATGTATGTTCGGTTTATACAAAGAGAATTGAGATATGATGTGATGAGTTAACTTTTGGATTCCCTGATGTCTGTTGGGACAGAAAACGGGATTTAGAATTCTTAGCATGTAACACAGTTACGTTGTTTACATTTTCAGAAATTGTGACCTAAAAATTTAAGAAGTCTTTTTGTATTAAACTGAAAAAGTAAAGATTAATTTGGGTGTTGATGTTTTGCAGCATATCCAACATATTACTTTATGGTAGCAGGACATGCATGGCTCAGTGCAATTACTGGAAATTTGCTGTATGGATTCTGGTAAGTCGTTGTATTTTATTCATTGGTACGATGGTCTTCTCAAATTTACCTAATATTTATGTGGTGCTATATGTTGAATGGCTAGAAATGCGGTGATAGATATGTCGTAAAAATTTAAATGTAGTAATGGATTACCCTAAAATATTCCTTTGATTACGCAGCAATCCGTTGCGAGCGCTTGCATCCCGACGTGGCGTGAGATATGATGCAGCAGTCACGTGCAAACAGTTTGCATTGATGTCATTCGTCGCCTGGGGAATCCCCTCTGCAATGACTGCGTGGACTGTCACGAAGTATGAGGAAAATGAGGAAAATGAGGAAAATGAGGAAAATGAAGAAACATTACTTGAATACCCACCCACGTTTCTAGAGACAAGACTGTGTTTATCTAGAACGATTTTAGGTAATACAACTAATACAATAGCTAAATTGTATACGCAACTTTCAATAACATTATTTAGATAGTTTCCATTTTCAACACAGAACTCCCAACTCAGTGTAACGCTCTCAAAATGTACTCCATCTCGTACATTTCCCTTAAAAAAGAATTGTATTAAATGACCCNGTAATGGATTATTCTAAAATATTCATTTGATTACGCAGCAATCCGCTGCGAGCGCTGGCATCGCGACGTGGCGCGAGATATGACGCAGCAGTCACTTGCAAACAGTTTGCATTGATGTCATTCGTCGCCTGGGGTATCCCCTCTGCAATGACTGCGTGGACTGTCACGAAGTATGAGGAAAATGAAAAAACACTACAACTTAAAAACCCACCCTCGTTTCTAGAGACAAGACTGTGTTTATCTAGAACGATTTTAGGTAATACAACTAATACAATACCTAAATTGTATACGCAACTTTCAAAAATATTATTCAGATAGTTTCCATTTTCAACACAGAACTCCCAACTCAGTGTAACGCCCTCAAAATGTACTCCATCTCTTATATTTCCCTTAAAAAAGAATTGTATTAAATTACCCAAGAAACGAAAGGGAAATGGTGCTTCACTGTTTCTGAAAAAAAAATTTTTTGTTTATTGTGTCTTTTGTCCAAATTCTAGGTACTATAAAAGTCAAATATACATTGGTAGGGTAGCTCTGAGTGTATTGAATAAAATGCCACCGTCTTAAAATATTCAGGACATACCAATCTTGGAATATTAATGTTGACGTGAACACTTACGAATGTTCTAAATAGTGAGCACGGCAAGACAGGCACGACTGCGATTTTGTAACCAGACATGTTTATATTATATATTTAAACTCTCAAATAATATCAAAAATAATAAACAGAAAAATTAATTTTCTTAAGGTTGCATGCATTTGAACACTTAATATGAATTCACCGTATTATTTCTCAATGCAAAGATCGATGTCATTGACTTACTTATTTTCTTTAAATAATTTAATGAAAATTTCGTGTAAAATTATAACAATATTGGAACAAAAATGTCCTTTTACCAACAAAATATTTTTCAATTAAAGATGGTATATGGAGTTAAAATTTCAGAACAAAAAATCAGTTGTTTTGGTAGACGATTAGAATAATAGAGATATATTAAAATCTAGAAGGCCACTTCTCGAAAGTATGGGTTACACAAAAAGTATGGGAAAAATTCAATTTAGTAATATAATGTTACAGTGCAAATAAATTTTCTTTTTAGAAATGGATTGTTATTTAAATATTTGTTTAACTCATTATTAATTTGTATTATGTCATCTTTCGACAGGTATAAGTAGAGAATAAGAATTAAAAGTTTAAAAAAAAATATGCACGTTCCTTTAAATTCGTACGTTTATACTTGTATGACCAACTTACATGAAATGCACATATCGCAGCTTTTCGGACGTTTGCGATTTGCATGAGTTCGACCACTTTTACCTCTTACGTCTATACAGCAACATTTACATTTACGCGACTTGTATCAAGGAATTCTAGGTTTATTACGATGGAAGAACACGATTTGCTATTTTAAACTACTGAAGGAATAAACTAGTCTAAACTAAAGTAGATAATATATTAGATCTACTTAACACAGATAAACTTTTGGTTACAGGCTTTTCTAGTCTATGAGAAAAACGAATGACAACAATGATGTAATCAACAGAGAACGTAAATGGTAGAGCGTACTAACCGCGAGAATTCTTTATGCACATAACTGTGCGACTTGTATGAGCGGCATACATAACCGGAAACAGTTTGTTCAGAAAATTTACGTTCCAAAATTATAACATCCATAATGAGTATGTTAAGAGCGTGGCCGATCACCGAATGCCGCCATTTTTACGTCAAATTAATACATTATTAAAACACGAATATAAAAAATCTCGTTTGAAAAAGATTATTAATTTAAATGATATTTGATATAAAAGTTTTGAAAAAGTATTTTGACACAAATTTGTTGATATTCATATGAATTTCGTTGCATTCACTCCAACTTTGGCCTCACTCTCTGTACACCAACTCTGGTGACCTCAACTGAGCTGCCAATTTTTTGAACATATTTTTTTGTTAAACAAATACTTCATTCAATAAAGTACTTTGTTTAGTATGATGACTGGTGAACTTTAATAACCCGAAAACAGCGCAGTAGGACAAAAACCTAACTACGCATACCACCACATTCCAGAGAACACAGACGCCGTAACTAGTAAGCAGAGATGCCGCTTGGAGAGCGGGTTTTTATGAACTAGTCGTTCTGAAAAATAGAGCATGTTTGAAAACTTGCCTCCAGTTTGGTTCGTGCAGCACGAAAGAGTACGTAAAAAGGATTGTGTAAATCGGTCTTGAGGACTTGTCGCGCGTCATGTGAAAGAATGACATTATGACACCTAGCTCACTTAAATTTCCATGTCCCTCATTCAAGTGTAAACGTATCTCAACACAAACATTATGATAATATTTCTAAGACTTTTGGCTAGTAAGATTTACATCCTTATTCTAATTCTTTTATCTCATACACAGGTTTAGTTTCCGGTCCTGATCAACTGGTGGGACCTAACATTTATGGATCAATATTCCACTACTATATACCCGTTGCTATACTGGTAATAGGAAATGCTGCATGCGTTATATTTGTCGCTTATAAAATTCGGTCTCTCAAACAGGACCAAGCATTCCTGCATACGGACGACCAACAAGGATCTTCAAACACTCACAGGTACAAAACAACAGCAGTAATAATTAGTAACTCCTATAAAATGGACTTATACTAAGTCTGCATAGAAAGTAATTAGACATTTTTCTCTGGTGCGAATGAAAGTCTCGCGTGCTCGCTCTAGGTAGGTTCGATAAGGGGGAAATCAGTTTCTAAACGCACAATGTATGTCACCTATGATCTTATATGCGGTTCGATTTGTCTTTAGAGTGACCACTGTCAACAGACTAGGTGGAAGCTTAAAACTTCAACTTTCTGTCACCAACGTTATGCTCTTAAATTTTGTGTTAGGTTCGGAAATTCGACTGTGGAGAATTCTGCCATGATCTAGCAAGTGTTCGGAAGTGATAGCATAACAAAGATGAAAATTGCATTGCTGTCAGTTGGAAGTTGCATCATGAATATGCACCAAGTTACTTCAGCTGAACATTACCTGACCTAGAATGGATTTGCTATGGTTTCTTAACATCCTTAGAGTCCCGGGGTGTCTCTAATGGACTTTTGTCTATCCTCATGAGTGGAAGCACCATCATGGGACTGCAGCGGAAGTGAAAGCACCTGAGACGCGTTACGGAAATGGTTTTTGAGGCTGACTTTTGACAATGGAAAAAAATCACACGAAGAGGAGGGTCGACACCCAAGGATCCTGTTTTGAAGAATTTTAATGGTTCGAAGCGATATATTGAATAATTTATTTTTTCCAGATATGGATTGATTACTTGTTATACAAACATCTTATATTGCATCTATAATAATATTATTCATTTGAGACACATGATAAATCTAATATTTATCTATATATTTTTTCCTCATATTTTTGCCATGTTACAAACCTAGTAGGCGCTGAAGAACCTTATTTAGTAAATTTTCAATCACTTCATGTGTAAACTAGACGGTCTTTAAAATAAGAAACAACATAAAAACTTAAATTTCTGGAATTGCTACCCGAACAATATAATAGTATTTTTTCATTGGATATTTTTAAAAATACACTAAGAAGAAGTAAATTCTGTAAAATAGAAAATTAACATCGAACATGAAATCATATTCAATGCCAATAGTATTGAATAATATTTGTACTCGCAAGTGCCAATTTTCGTAAATCTGGTAGATTTGATTGATTAAAGACGATTCTGATGGAGGCAAAAGTACCTGCGCTGGAGAACATAAAAAGGCCTCTCCAGACAACGCTAGACATTTCCTTGGTAAGTATCTCTCGGAACCTTATAATCCTTTCAGAAGTCTCAGGTTCCCATCAAAATCGTTTAAGGTACATTTTCCTATAATTTATTTACAGACTACATTTTACGCTACAATTTGATGAAATTAAATTACCAATATACAAGTACTTTAATGTTATAAAAAAATATTACAAAATACTTTGTTTTATATAAAACTTATCTATACTTTTACATTAATTATAAAGGATATAAATAATTTATACCATTTATAAAATCGGTAAATATTTATTCATTAGTTCTATGTAAACTTTTCTGAATGTTCTTAAAAATAAGTTTCATAGTAGGTTGTGCACACTGCCAATTCTTCGTCTCAAATTTCTTCTGAATTTAGATCACGTTGCTTCAATGTTTTGAGTCCGAATGAAGCGATGAGCAGGATGTACAAAATTCAGTTAATTGTTCATAGTCAAATGACGGTATCCTGCAGCTTCCAATATCTGAGTGTTGTAACCTCTCCAACTTACAGTTAATATTGTCGAACCGAGCTCGACGGAATCCAAAATAACAATTGTTAGAGTTTATTCGTTTCTCCGCTGCACCACTCGTAAAAAACCGTTTCTTGGAATTACTGTCGATCCCACCAAGAACACACCTCGTTTTCTTGATTCGTCCTCTACTTTTTCCCTTATCCAAATGCACATTTGTCAAATTCTAATGTACAGTTCTCTTCTTCCAATTTTGAACTGGTTTTCATCACCAAGCTATCCGCAATTCGCAGATTTCGTCTAGAAAATACACCGCTTCCCTCATAAGAAAATTTTTGGGATATGTAGAAATCGAACCTACCAAAAGTAATATGTTTTTCTGCATTGGACCCTTTCGTATTCGAAAAACATGTGAAATTTGGAACAGAAATATCATGAATGGAAAGGTAGCATGAAAACATAAGAAAAAGAGAAAATCACTTATTACCCTAATTTATTTACTCGAAAAGTTAAAATAATTTTTTATTAACGAGCCTCGATATTACATTATTTTCTAGCGAAAGGTATGTACGTTTTCATATTTAAAAAATCGTAAATTTATTAATCAAATCTTTAGTTCTTAATAAATCTTGTATTTAAATTCTACAAGACAGTTTATTGACACGAACGAATTAAGGCTGCTCCTTAACTACAAAAATTAATGTAAAAAACGAATGGTATAAAACTTACCATTAGATTGTGCTGCTTGAGTTTTTCCTCACGAAGCACACGTTCTTTGTTCCACTATCAACTTAAAATAACTAAAAACTGAATGAAACCGATTCGGTTTATACTTTGGTTGCTCGTAAACAAACTTTGCAAAAAATCAAATTCACATTGCTTACAACTGTTCTCATCAAAAGTTATACTGAGACTGACTTCCTAGCGAGTTTAAGTAGAAAAATCGTGTATTCAAATTTGTCCCTTAAAAGATTTCGATGGGGGCATATACCTGAGACTCGTCAAAGGATTATAAGGGTACCAGAGATATTTACCAAGGAAAGGTCTAGAGTTGTCAGGAGAGGCCTCCCTATTGTCTTCAGCGCAAGTACGTTTGCCCCATCAGAATCGCTTTTAACTATTTGGTTTAATTATATTTAATTTTATGTAAATTTTTTTCTTATAAGAATTTGCCTCGTTATTCGGTTCTTGGCTAAAAATTTTCCGTGTTCTTTTTGGGGTACGGAGTTTTGATTTGTTTGAGCATATTTTTTTCAAATTTAGACACGAGTGTCGTGTATATTTTGGCTTGTGAGGTGTTGACTGCGTAATTAATATTCAACAAGAGATGTTTTGAGTTACAGTATTAAAATTCATTATTCTAAAACCACCTTCCAAGCGTCCATCTCTCTTTGCATACGATACAGGAAAAAGACCCAAGTCGTATCCTTGCACTTTGGTACTAACTTTCCGTCCACTAAATATTTCAACTTCCTGACAAGAAGATTCTTTTTTTTGTATTATATTTGGTCATTATTAAATATTATTTCAGATTTCTAATCATTTTTGACATCTAAAGATATTATTTCAAATTGATTGTGTTGTTATTGATTTATGATTTTATAATTATTTTTATAGCCCTTAAAATTATGAATTTATTCTAGATTATATTTTTGCAGCTTTATAGTGCAGAGCAAAAAGTTTTTAGTATCATAAATATTTTGACTGTAACGCGGGACCTTTTTTTAATAATTAAATACAAATGTAAATAACTCAAAGAAATGTATTAAAAAAGATATAAAACACAAGTGAAGAAAAGTGTAAAAATAGGCATTGATGAACTCTATTTTGTGTGATATGCTACATTATCTAACCAGAATTTACATACTATCGTTAATATTGTTGTTTCCTTCATGCTTGCAGTGCACTGATGTACTTGAAGTTGTTGTTAATGGCTGGTGTGTTGGAGTTGTCTTTGGAAGTTGCAGCAATATCCATTCGACTGAGAGAAAACGAAGAAAATTTGAAACGATTCGATCATGTTGTTCGAATAGCGGAGGGTACTTATTACTTCACCATAGGAGCGACAGTTCTTGATCTCGGTCGGGCTATTGGGGTGCTGTGGCTGTGCACAGGCTGGCATTGTCGCATTCCAGGTAATACTCGTATTTATACGTGGATAAGTAGTAGATCCACGGACAGTGGGTGGAGGTCCAATAAATATTTTGGAGTGTTGTTATTCGAAGAGTCCAACACACGGCGAAGAGTTACCTTTTCGTTATGGTGCGTAACTCCATTTTCTCTGACGAACTCTGTTTGATTACAATAGAAAAGGAACGCAAATTTTCTGGGACATTTGCGTATTAATATCCATGATTGTGGTTTTTCCACCAACTCCAAGGGAGATTTTTTAAAATCATTTGCTTTATTACCCCTGGAACATTTTTCATCTAAAAATTTCGAGGCATTAATTAATTTAATAACAGATTCGTAATTATTTTTATTATTAACTTCTGAATATTAAGATACGTAATATTTATTTTGCAAAATCTAATAATATTTCATGAACACTAACTACTTGCACATCGCTGAGTGTTCTTTCCTTTATCGATATCTTACATAGGACTTTTGGAGTTTCGAAGTCAGCCATTTTTGATTCACCCTGGTCTAGGATTTTTCTTCGGTTTTCTTTCCGGTAGAGGTGGATTTTTTTATAGAGACTCAAGGTTCTTGCCTACGGGAGACGTCTATTGAAATATTAAATCTCGAATTTAATGATTTAATTGTTACGATTTATACATAATACTTTCCGAATAATCTATAGTTATATAATACTACGGATTTCTGAAACAAATATCTAGTTTCACTGAAGACAAATTTGTTGTTTTATGTCTATTTTATAAAACGTAACGAACTATTTTTATTATTAAGCGTGTGCAGAAATGTTAAACCCGCCTCTGTTTTGGTGCTCTTAGTCGGAATTTATTGGTTGTTTATTGTCCTGCACCTGGACATACACACTTTCTAATTGTTTTTCTGACAATTTGATTTATTTACGATTCATTAATTTTTATTGAACCGATTCTGGAAAATACATCTTGAAGCTCACATCTAAACAATTTATCTTCGATGTATGATATCTACCCTGGGGGAGACTCGCGTCGCAGTGCATAAGCACACTCACCTTCCACCTCTGGTGAAGCTGGTATCCAAAATGTAAGTAGAATTCACGGTTGTGGATGAAGTGGGTTCGCGGGACGTTTTCCCCGCCTGTCACTCCACTATCACATCATCATCATTATGATTCGCCCTCATGTCATTCATAAAGCACCCGTTTTCGGAAGGTGCGTCAGAAAGGAATCGTACACCACCCTACGCAAACCAGAGAAGCAGCATCTCATCCTCCACCTCTGACTCCTTTAATAAAGGACGTAAAAGCACACATGATATCTACTTGTGGCCGAATACCTTTAATATTTCGAGTCAAAGATGAGGTTTTAAATGAAGCATTCATCCCAGTGGAATTTTTATGTGTCCAAAATCACGCAAAAAAAATGGGATCCTGTGATATACACTCTGCACAGAAGTTAATAAACATGACGTTCTCTCTCTCTCTCTCTCTCAAATAAATGGGTTGAGTACAATTTCTTGACAGTGCGTGGTCTACTGGAGCTTCATATTCCTAGGACTTTTTACATGAAATGTGAGGAAAATTTTATAATGAGACTTCATTAAATTGGGACCACGTTTCTGACCGTTTCCTGCTGTTTCATATTTCACCATTTACTTGCATTTAAAAATGACATTAAGAATAGAAGATATGTGAATAGAAGTATGTGTTATTTGAAAGGGATATTACTTGTTTACTTGGATGCGAACAAATAACAGCACTGACACATCTGGTAATTAATAAATGGAACAAAAAAATTATGGGATATTTTCTTATTAAAGTAAATAATGATTCCCAGATAATTTAGTTACGAAATGCTCCATTGTATGCTCTCATATACTATTAATAACTCTTCTAATACGAAAGAGAGTGAAACTTGCCTACATATGGCAGATGGAGGAAGACAGTATCTGACGTATTATTCAGGTCAATAAATAGTTTTGGTAACTACAAGTAGATGTTCGTGTAATCATANAATAACTCTTCTAATACGAAAGAGAGTGAAACTTGCCTACATATTGCAGATGGAGGAAGACAGTATCTGACGTATTATTCAGGTCAATAAATAGTTTTGGTAACTACAAGTAGATGTTCGTGTAATCATAAGAAAAACTTTAAAATTTATATGAAACACAGAATGTTTGTTACATTCAATTTTTCGTGCTATTTTTATGCATTAGCATATTATATTACGCATCGTTAGTTTCACATTCCATTAGGAATTGTTGTATACTTTGGACACTTTGTGATGTATAAATTTTTTTTAGATACGCTTCTGTTCCAGATGGTTGGCTGTTCGTGTGGAAACCCCTCAGGGAGCGACGTCCGCAGTTTTCGAGGAAGCCTTCGACTGCAGCTCAAAATATAGCGTCTTCCAATATTCAGTTAACAGAGACAACACATTTGTGACTGTGGGATCATTACTGTTCATATTCCTATGTCTTGGGGAGTGATTTCTTTTGAGCACTGGCGACGATCGTGAATGAAATGTAGGGGGGGGGGGAAAAAAATAATTGAGGATTTTCATTTACATGAAATTTTTTCCATATTTCCACCAAGTACTTTTTAAATACTTAAATAAATCAAAGAAAAGACAATTGGTGATTACCACATCACGGATGGTGTAATGTTTTTTTACAATTCCAAGATTTAAAATGAAACTTTTATCTTTCCTTAAAAATATACCTCACCTAATCTTTGCCACTGCTCAAGGGAACAATTTTCCGCATGGGTGAACCGGATGAGATTTTCCAGGGAATATCCCACATTTATTTGACTCCTTTAAATGTTGCTAAGGTTGATGCACAGCCCTTCTGAATACCAGTTTTACGTATGCCCTTTTTGTCCTTGTGGACAATGTCTTATGTCCATACTTTTTTTTTCAGTAAACAGTGGGCATTTTATATACTGAATTGTTATATTTTATTTTATTTTCTCGACTTAAAAACTTGCCTGAAATGCAAGATGCGGAATTTACTTTTTAATGGAAAATTTAAACTCCAGGTATCATCTATTAATAGGTAAAATGGGTTACAAGTATTCCAACTTCACCCTTTTTTTTATGTATGGAAAATATTTTTACTGTTTTCATCTGCATAATGCCATTTGTATGCAGGGTAAATTTTTTTAATGCTCAATGTTAAATAAATATTTTTTGTAATATAAATGTCATATTTTAAGAATATATAGTTTTCTGGTTACTGCTAATATAACTACTTTTCCACATCGTCTGATTATTCTCGATCATCCAATCCCAAAGATTTGTGATAAACGAGGGTTTTAAAAATATAATTATGTAGAGTATTTTAAATTATTTTTTTGCGTGAGAATACTCCCTGTGATTTAGTGTATAAATGTTATTTTTTACACAATTTTTAAAAATTACCAGTATCTTCATTGGATTCTATATTGTAATATACAAAACTTCTCTAAGTAAATTAAAGTGGTTATCGATAACATCGAAATCATAAGAGTTACTTCATAAATTGTTTTGAAATTTTGAAGGATTCCTCTTAAAGATTGTGGTAAATGCAATGCAAAATGTGGAAAATGTTTATAATTTAAAGAAACTAGAACAAATTTAATGTTTTGTGGCGAATGTGAAACTCCATTTGAATTGATTTTCACGATGAAGGTTGGTGACATGTCTACTATGGATCATGAGTGATGCGTAACAGTTTATGTGTGCTTCTATAACTTACTGAACGAGTGATCTGAAGATGTACATTATGGAATTTTATATCTAAAAGTGAATTTATTGTGATTTGTGGATTACACAATCTATGTTGCTAATTTTTGGATTACACAATTTTTGGATTACACAAAACTTGACTGTATACCCTATACCATTTCGCGGGAACCGCGCCGGTCGAATTTTCGCTTCCGATGCTGCATTTTTTAAATTAAAATTCTTGTAAAATCTAAACTATTTATCGAAATTTTACGATGTAAAGATTTTTTATTTTGGTTAAATGACAAAAGAAATAATCCATTAAATTTGATGATGATTGTTTTTTTCTCAGATTCCCAGATCCGATGTATTTATTTTGACGACTCTTGGTGGTATATCGGAGCTGGCGCGTCTAGCGCGAGTGCCGCTAGAGAGGAGAGCCGCTAGCAGTAGGGGCGAGAATGATGTTGTCGTGAGCGAAGGACGTGGACGGGGTGCTTTCGCAAACATCGCAGAGCTATCGCAGGGGTTGCTGAGGAGGAGGAGGATAAGGAGAAGAAGGATGTGATGGCCGGTTCTTTCTAAAGTTCCTATGCTGTCGCAGAGCTTCGCAAAGAACAAGAGAGAGGATGTAGAAAAAAGAAAAGCTCCTTAGCTATCGCAGAGCTTTATTCGACAGCGAAGTGCGGCCCTCTGTTTCGAGACGGTCTCGATGCGCTAACAGTCGGGGGAAAAGGTGTACGTAGCTCTAGCAATGTACGTACGTTTCTCGGTTCAGTCTGTAAATGTATGTCGTAATTAGAGTTCGTGAACACTGGGATGCTGGCGGAAGACACTTATAACCGAAGGTAAACTAAATATGCTAGTCGGAGAATATTTCGGGACGGGCACGGCATTTTTAATTCCGTTCTAACTACTGATTTATTCTCTTAACTGCCCGACGGAGGTTACCGGAGGTGCAGAGTCTCGTCGCGGGTGTTTGGAGGAGGAGGATCGAAGTCGAGACACTAAGTACCATAGGGTAACTAAAGGTGAGTCAGAGGTATTTCGGAACGAGCGCGGCATTTTATGTCGTTCTAAGTACTGATATATTTTCTCAACAGCCTCACGGAAGTTACCTTACGTGCGGAGTTTTCTTCTTGTTTCTTGGAAGAAACGAGGCAGAGTCTTGTCGTTATAATAAGAGTGTAATCCGTCGACTGTGCAAAAGACTCCATATCCGAGGTCTTACGAGAGATGCGTTTGCCTGAATTACTTCGGGACGGAAGCGGCCATTGCCTTTCTAAGTTCTGATGTACTCTCGCGTAGGATTCGCGGAGGTGACCGTATTGCGGAGTGAGGCCGGCTGACGCTTTGTGAATGGGATAACGAAATGACGGACATCTAATGACAACGATTTGGCGGTATTTTGGGACGGGCGTGGAAGAATGGATAGTGTGTTTTGTAATCGACATGCGCTCCCAGTAACACATTCTAAATACTGATATAATCGCGAGTTGTTCTAGGGTCTGACTCGAGATACACTCCAAGTAGTGAAGAACTGGGAAACACTCCGACGTACTGACGGGTCGATCCGGCGGTTTTTTGAGGCGGGAACAGACTGAAAAGAGAGAAAGTCCATCTTCTCGAACGACGNTACTCGCGCGTCGTTCTAGGGTCTGACTCGAGATACATTGGAAGTGGTGAAGAACTGGGAAATACACGGACGTACTGACGGGTCGATCCGGCGGTAGTTTGAGGCGGGAACGGCCTGAAAGGAGAGAAAGTCCATCTTCTCGAACGACGTACCGAGGTGGAAGGGAACCGCAAGGACCTCTTTTCCCGGTTACCGGCGGTGCAGTAGCCGCTTGCAGAGTTCATCGCGACACTCTCTTTGTGTTGATGGGGAGTGTTGCCGGCGGTTTGGACAGTTCTTTTTCTCGAAAAGTGCCGATTCGTAATGCGAGATGGATAGAATCGAAGCGACTTTCTGAATAGACAATCATAGTGAGTAATGACATTCTTCGTCTTCGTGAGAGATGGAGGAGAGAAAGAAAAACCGTATCGTCGTTCGTCGACGTATACGGATACGTAAAAGACAGAAGAAAATAATAACTCTTTTCTGCTTCCCTGGTTTATCTTTCACGTAGTGATATGCTTGTCTCAAAGATGAATCCATGCATGTCTCAGAGCAAGCCAGTGTAAGGTGGAACCGCGAATGGCTCATTAAATCAGTTATGATTCATTGTACATTACTACTTTACTTGGATAACTCTGGCAATTCTATAGGTCATACAAGCTACGCGAATTCCGACCAGAAATGGAAGGAACGCTTTTTTAGGATCAAAACCAATCGGTCTTTTTCGACCAAGCAGTTGAATTTTGGTGACTCTGGGATGATCGCACTGTCTCCGCACCGGTGACGTACCTTTCAAATGTCTGTCTTAATAACTGACGATGGTAGGCTCTGTGCCTTCCATGGTTGTATCGGGTTACGGGTAATCAGAGTTCGATTCCGGAGAGGAAGCCTGAAAAACGGCTACCACATCCAAGGAAGGCAGCAGGCGCGCAAATTACCCACTTCTGGATCGGGGTCGTACTGACGAAACATAACGATACGGGACTCATCCGATGTAATGGGAATTCATCGTAATGGGAATGAGAACACTTTAAATATTTTAACAAGTACTATCAAAGGGTCAGTCTGGTGTCAGCAGCCGCGGTAATTCCAGCTCTGATAGCGTATATTAAAGT
>NNCF01128403.1:0-28264 GCA_002313205.1 Laupala kohalensis
TCGATGAAACTGGAGCAAAGAGGAGCGATCAGCACCCCATTCCCTGCTACTCAGACACTTTAATGTTCTCGTTCTTATGTCTAAGATGTTCAATCCAATGTCTAATATGTTCAATCCAATTCAATCTCTGATCTAAGATTGGACCTAAGAATGTTACAGAAAGATATAATTTTAGAACGTTGTTTCTCGGGGCGATGTGAGGTTCTGGCAGGAGGCTTGGTCTTCTACCGGAAAGAACACGGGTTTCTTTTTAGAAGAGATTCGAAAGCCAGTCGTCTTTGATCAGTGGTATAATCAATTCAGGACGAGTTGGATTTGTCGCTCCACACCTGTGACACTCTGTGATGAACAAAAGATGGCAAAGTCGTCGACAAAAAGAGTGTAGGATAGGATTCTTTACAGCGGATAGTATGTTGTTTATGGCCACTGCAAATAAGGTAACACTGAAGCCAGAGCCCATAGGAACACAATTCTCTTGAAGAAGGAGATCCGAGGTGTCTCTTCTAATACTGTAGCGGAAGGAACGCTGATCCAAAAAGGACTGTAAGGTAGATGTCTTCTAAATCCCTAGGCCTAGTTATTTTAAAATACTATGACGCTAAGTAATATCATATGCCTTCTCGATGTAAAAGAATATTCCGACATGTTGTCTTCGGACAAAGGCATCTTGAATAGCTGTTTCCAGGAGAAGTAAGTTTTCCAGGATGTAATGGAACATTCTGAAACCACACTGAAATCGACTCAGCAGGTTATGGCTTTCAAGATACCAGACGAGACGTCGGTTGATAATTCTCTTCAGAGTTTTACCAGCGCAACTCGTCAAGGCAATGCTTCGATAACTACTGATGCCTGTCTTGTCCTTTCCTGGTTTTAGTAGGGGGATTAGCGTTGCTTCCTTCCGCGAATTAGGGTATACTCCCTCGGACCATGAAAGATTAAAGATACTCAGTAGGTATTCTTGCGATTCTAGACATAGTTGTCTGAGCATCAATGGAATCAGGAGCAGGGTCATGGGCTGTCGCTAGAGTTGACTCAAGTTCCCATATAGAAAAAGAACAGTTGTATGGTTCAAAGTTGGAGGGACGGAAGTCTAAGTAGGTACTATCTGCTTGATCCCCCTTCCTCGCGAGATCTAGATCGCAGTTTGCTGTAGATGTTAGATCAGCAAAGTATTTAGCCATCACTGTTGCAATTTCTCTGTTGTCGGTGAGAACCTGACCCTGATACTTGAGTCCAAATATTGGGACTCTGTAATACCTTCTAGATATCTTTCGGATTGACTCCCATACTTTAGTGGACGATGTTCTATTATTGGTATTTAGAAACTCTTTCCAGAAGGTGGATCTGGATTCTTTGATAGTTCTGCGCGCTTTGGCTCTAGCAATCCGATATGCAGCGAGTTTTCTGGAGATGGACTACCCTTAAATTTCCGCAACGCTCTTGGCCTCACTCGAATAGTGGACTGACATGCGTCGTTCCACCAGGGGACATGAGGTCTTCGCGGAAGCGCATGTTTTCGGAATGGATTCTTCAATGGCGTGATGAATCACCTGGGTCAGATGGTCGACCCTTTCTTGGACACTTCCCGTTTCTCTGAAGACATCCAGATAACGGTACAGTGTTCAGTTAGCCTTTCTGAGAATCCATTTCTGTCGCTTGCATTTGGGAACAGTCGCACGTTCCTGCAAGGACAACCAGATAGGATGATGGTCGCTACCATGCAGGTCATCTTCTATCTTCCATTGGAAGATATCAAGAACTTCAGGAGAACGTATTGATAGGTCTATTGCAGTCTATGACCCTTTGGTATACGCAAAGTGGTTCATCTCCTCGGTGTTTATTATACATAAATCTTCACGCTCGAAGAGATAATTCAGCAGTCTGTCTTGGGGCAATCGCTCGACCAATCTCACTGTACTCAGTGGACGTTGAAATCTCCAAGGCGGAGGAATGGTCGAGGGAACTGGTGAATTAGATCCCTGAGGGAAGTCACCGAGAAATCTCGTGTCGGAGGAAGATGTATTGATCACTCGGTGATAGCTGGTATGCTGTAAATTTTTACTGCTGTAGCGTGGATTTGAGTTTGTAGGAGAACAGGTGAGGAGAGGATAGGGTTCAATTCCCAGCGTTGCCAGAAAAAAGTTACTTTTCACATTTAGGTCCCTGTTCATATAGCTGTGACTATTGAAAACATAACTCTCCTCCTTCAATCCACCTCCTACTACTCTTAATATCACTAACTCTTACTACTCCTAATAACACCTCCACGTGGGCCAAGTTGTTGGTAAACCCAGCTAACCGACCCACCTACTAACAATAGCCCCTACCACCCACCTCCTACTTCCTATCGCCCTATGTAGATAAGTTTCCATACTTCGCTTCATTTCCCATTTACAAATACTACAATAAAAAATTATGGCAGAGCTAAGTGCTACTTAAATCAGTCTAATACAAGGCTTGGTTTAATTTATGTTCCTGATAAGTGTGCTTGTTTTTTTGTATTTGTTTTTAATATTAACGCTTTACTATTGAAGAATGATGTATAAATTATGAAATTACTTTATTTTTATAAGATTTCACCTGCTAGAATATTTGATTCTTTATTGTTAAAGAATTTTTTCCGTTCATGTTCATGTTGTGAGATAATAGTCAGGGAAAATTAATCTATTGGTCCGGAAAAGTCAGGGAATTTTCGAATCAAGAATCACTAGCCATCCAGTACATAGATGTGCACTAAACTTCCCCGTGCAGGAGAGGATAGACAGATTGTCGGACAAAAAATATATTGGAAAACACTATTATAAGTGTATTTCATTTTTGTATGAGGACATTTTCTTGAAAAGCTTCGAGTTCTCAAGTTATAAGCAAAAAAGGAGAAAACTAAATTGTTGTTTTTTGTTTGTTTTTTATTACAATTTTTGTCAATTTCATCGCGCTCTTGAGCCTTATCCGTTTGTCTGGCGACAAAACGAAATAACATGATTTGTTGGAAATTTAAGGCACATTATTTCGGCACATGAATGTTTTGTTCTAAAAATGCGTTGTTTTCATGTTAAAGAGGAAAAATGAAAAAGTATTGACAATGAAAAAAAATTTTTGATTAGATTCTTTTCGTCACCTAATTACTTGATAAGTAGTAAAATGTGCACTTGATGCCAGTAAGGTAGTGTTTGGTATCATTTTTAGGCCACATTTCAATTATTCTAGAACAGCAACACGTTTTCATTTTAAAAAAATTAAATGGCAAAGTCAATTATTAGACACATTACTGAAACATCTCACCGGTCCCAGTGACTTGGGATTCACGCATAATTCTGCATAATTTTTTTTTCGATTCGCTATAGATGCATGGGGAAATGGATATATTTACGCGACGGGCTCATGTAGACCCGCGTAGTCCTAATCCTTAAGAAAGTGAGTTTAATAGTGAAATTATCTTTTTACCTTAGGATCTGTCGAGTTTAAGTACCCCCATACTCTTAAGGGTCGGGCCCTGTCCATAACGACCCTTTTCTTTAGAAATATTTACTTTCTGATCAATCTCTCCTTACAGGGCTCTAATGACCTTGATATTGGCGAGCCCTAAAGCCCCAATTTAAAAAATCAACTTCTCCCACTATAGCAGGGGTCGGCAACCTATGACCCGAGGGTCACCGAGTGACCAATTTCATGATTTCAAGTGACCCACTTTAGTTCCGAAAATAAAGTATAATATATAAAAATAAATTATAAAACATAAACATGAAACAAACATTTTGTGAATTAAAAAAATTGAAAATAGATACTAAGAACAAAATTTTAGTTCGATTACCATGGATCTTATACACATAATTGTTTATGTATATAAGATCCATGTCGATTACAAAGTTGCAGTAATGATAGTAGGCGCCCCCCAGGGGACTTACATCTAGTAAGTACGTGTTTTGCGAACACGGGGCCCCGAGCTGAGTCTGGCATTACTTCCACTTACTTGTGCAATGCTCCTTCCTTTCTCTTTTCTGACCTCCCTTGGTCATCTCTTGTTCTTTTCGATCCCGACGCTATTAGGGCTAGGGTATCTTTCATTTTCCTCTTTCCTCTTCTTCTTCTTTTTTTAAATGTTTTTAGTAAAGTCGTTTTTAGTAATGTTGGAATTTGTGTTTTGAGTTGTAATGCAGGAGGGTTTTTAGTGGGTATGGCTGAGTCATTCGGCGAGTCCCACACGCGGGGAGAGTCATGTTGGCTCTCCCTAGTGCGTAACTGCATTTTCCCTACCTGTACAAGTTTTAAGGGCTCTAATGACCTCNCGGAATACAGCGACATTGTCCGAACAAATTTTACCATTATTGGACGCGCGTGTCGTTCTCCCAGTTGTGTCAGTTATAGTTATAGCACATGTTCAGTAGCACAAGAATAGTGACGCAATTATAGTTACGCAGCTAAATAATTATTACCTAGTGAAATTAATATTTTTTTAAAATTACCATGAACAAACAAAAAGCAAAAAAGAGATTATTTCAAGATGTGTGGATAGAAAAGTGTGGGTGTATCGAAAATGGTGACAAATTGATATGTACTTTATGTGCAGATATAATTACCGCCAGGACTTACAATATTGAGCGACACTTTTCTTCAAAACATAAAGATGTGAGTGAAATGGCAAATGAAGATAAATCTGAATACATTGCTAAACGTGTATTAAATTTTGGAAAACAAAATAAATTCTTAAAGAGTTTTGTTACCAGCAACAATCACGCTACATATGCCAGCTTTGCTGCAGCTCTTAGCATTGGTACCAACAGAAAACCATTTACAGACGGCAAGTTTTTTTTTAAACGCATTCATAAATTGTTCCGAATACTTATTTAATGTCTTCGCAAATAAAAAAAAATAATTGAGAGAATCAAAGAAATGCCATTGTCAGCTAGAACAGTCCAGCGTCTCGTTGAAGATATAGCCAAAAATATTGATGAACAGGTCAAAAATGATTTGTTATCTTGTGACATAATTAGCATTGCAATTGATGAAAGTACCGATGTAAATAGTATTGGTAGGCTTGCAATAATTATTAGATTTGCATCCATAAGTAGCTCAAATGTTAATGAAGAACTATGCGTTCTTGCTTCAGTGAATGACACGACCAAAGGCACTGATATTTTTCGTCAAGTACAAGAGTTTACAAATTTCAAAAATAGGCAAGTATTGGATTTAAAAAGTAAATTGTTTTCCATAATGGTGCTCCAAGTATGAGAGGAAAAACTGTTGGATTTGTAAAACTAATGGAAAATGAACTTGGCCGCTCACATTTATCGTTTCATTGTATCATACATGAAGAAAATTTGTTTGCGAAGGCGTCTACGCAACAACTTAAGGATGTATTGGAAAAGGTTGTTAAGATCGTAAACATGATAATAGCGCGATCAGTATTAATACACAGGCGCTTTAGCGCTTTAAAGTTTTTTTGGAAGAAATTGAATCGAAATATGGAGATTTGTTGTTACATCCTGAAATACGATGGTTAAGTCGAGGCAAACTCTTAATAGATTTGTAGAGTGTTTTGATGATATACAAATATTTCTTGACGAAATCGGTGAAAATGATCTCGAACTCAATGATAAACAATGGTCCTTAAGACTTTTGTTCTTAACAGACATAGTGAACCATTATAATGATTTCAACGTACGACTCCAAGCAAATAACCACACAATTTTGAAAATGTATGAGGAATGGTAGTTTTACTTCAAAATAGGTATTATTTGAAACTGACATAAAAATTTAATTTCTTTCCCTTGTTAAAAAGGGAAAGTGAAAAAAACATATCGATGAAAGCAATCTAAATGTGTTAGAAAGTTGTATTTTCGTCATTAAAAGTGAATATGAAAGTCTGTTTCAAAGTTTTAAGAAGCGTGGAGAAATGTTTACATTTATAATAAAGCCCGAGGAAACAGAAGAAAATGTTTTAAATTTGCAGTATTTTCAATATCTAAAAATTGACAATTTTAGTTCAGAAATGATTGATTTTAAAAGTTCAACGTTATGGACGGATAAATTTAAGAAATTGCGGAAAGATTTGAAAAAAAAACAAGATAATCGTCTTCTCATGATATTAACATGTTGGGCATCACATCCTACGAAGTTTTCATCTTTGAAAAAATTGGCTTTGCCATTTTGTCCACGTTCGGTTCAACTTATAAATGTGAGTAATTATTTTCACAAATGAAATGTATATTAAGCAAGAACAGGAACAGGTTAACTACCGAAAATTCAGATGCTTGTATTCGTCTTAAAACGACGAACTATAAACCAGACTTGACTAAATTGACGTCACACGTTCAACATCAGGGGAGCCATTGATATCTAAGAGAACGTTTATAAATAAAGTTCATTCAACTATATCTGTAATTATTTTCTTAATAAAATATATCTTATTATTTACTAAAAGACTTTTAATACGAAAATATCTCTGACCCAAACGTCTCTTTAAAACTCACATTTTGGTTGATTTTGACCCGCGGCCAAAAAGGTTGCTGACCCCTGCACTATGGTATACTTACAATGACCTCTGCATCATTGACCGACCTTCTAAAGCTTCGACTTCCTTATTTTTTGCCGAATTTAGTGCTGATTTATGCAAAAAGCACTTCTTGAAACTCGAGTCACACGAAATCCATTTTATTCAGACACCGATACTTCCCGGGGTGGTCCACCACGGGCCTCCACGTACGATGGGCCTCCTAATTGGGCCAGAAAAATCAACAATTTGAACATAAATACACGTTAAAACTTTTTTTATCTTTCAATTTATAAAAATAGTTATTATTCATCCAAAAATAAAATAAAACAATTTGGAACTTTTTTTTTCTTTTCCGTTTAACGTGAAATGCCCTTGGTTGCACAAGAATTCCTATTGATTTTACTGATTAAACTTTATGTACGTATCTCTAGGTAGAGTATGTTACTTTTTCTATTCTATTTTCCCCTAGCTAGCGTTAGGTCTGGATCGGCTCCTGAGTCCAGCGTATGTGTCAATTTGGCCGTCGCGGAGGGTAGAGCTCGCTCGATTTCCTGACCCCGGCACTAGAAAGAGGAGATGTGGTCAGCATCTCGCTTTTTGATCCCAGGATAGATCCTGGTACTCATATAGCAGGCTGAGTAGGCCTGCGAGCCAGTCTGGATGTTGAGGCGTGATGAAAATCCCCACCTCACCGGGGATCGATCCCCGGCCATCCATCCAGCAACTCAGTGCTCTACCCACTGAGCCGCGCTGACTCCCATGTTACTCTTATTGAGTCCGGAAATAGCAATTAGTGTAGTGTTCGTCCTTTTCTTGCGTAAAGTAGACCTGTTTAGATTTAATTTTCTGAAAGTTTGTGTTTCTGACATTTGTAATGATTACCTCAAATATATTTCTAATTGAGCTGGTGAGAATCAGAGTTGTGTAAGTCAATGTTTCCTTGATTTGAGATTTTTATGGGTTTATTAGGCTCTTAAAAATCCCATTACATTGTAAAACAAGAAAATGACTATTTATGTACTAAAATTATCTCTTTCTTTTAGCATGTAAACTTTAAAAACTAGTATTAAGAAAAAAATGTACAGGGCCAAAATGACTTATACTTCTATCACCCTTAATAGAACTAACACCTATAAATAAAGATTTTAACTGGACAAAAATCCTCCAGACACTAAACTTGGCCCCCCAGGGGACTTACATCTAGTAAGTACGTGCTTGGCGAACACGGGGCCTCGAGCTGAGTCTGGCATTGCTCCCAGTTACTAGTGCCATGCTCCTTCCTTTCTCTTTTCTGACCTCCCTTGGTCACCTCTTGTTCTTTTCGATCCCGACGCTATTAGGGCGAGGGTATCTTTCATTTTCCTCTTCTTCTTTTTTTAAATATGGTTTTAGTAAAAGTCATGTGATATGTTGGAATTTGTGTTTTGAGTTGTAATGCAGGAGGGTTTTTAGTGGGTATGGCTGAGTCTTTCGGCGAGTCCCACACGCGGGGTGAGTCATGTTGGCTCTCCCTAGTGCGTAACTGCATTTTCCCTACCTGTACAGAACTTTAGGGATCTAATGACCTCGATGTCGACGAGCCGTAAAGCCTCCCAAAAAAAATCGAAACTTGGCAGGAAGTTAGATTTCGGGGTCACTTTAGAGGGGAAAGAAAATTGGACACTCCAGCGGACCAGTGGGGGAAGTGGGAAGTCAAAAGGTGCCGCAAGACATATATCCTTGTAAATATCCTAAAAACTACGCAAGATATAAAAAAATGTGAAAGTAAAAGTTGTAGCTGACGAAATTTGCAACAAATTTGGTCATAAGTAATTTTTTCGTCAGACACACAGGAACCGAGATATGAGCACTCAAATTTAAGATTTTCTATATTATTATTATTATTTTCGCAATTCTTTGTTTAAGGCTATTTTTACGACAATACGAGAAAATCAATTTTTAAAATTTAGACCGATTTTTGTGGATTAAAAAGCGGAAAATGTGGGTATGTAAGTATTTGTACATGTACTACCTTGTATTTGGATGTAAATTTTTGCATGTATGTATTTATGCACACACATACACACAGTGTGTGTATGTGTGTAGTTATTTGTTGGAATATATTCATGCATGTATATTATATTTGTCTAAATCCAAAAATGCACATATATACGTATTGATTAGTCAGCATAGAAATGTCAAAGTGCTAAAATAAAACTTGTTATATTCAAAAAGGAATTTTTTTATCGAATATTTCCTGTAAATTAACCATTTCTGTGCATTTACTGCCTTATATCAGTATATCATCTTACACATAAAATGTACTAAAAAATGTGTTTGCATACTGCTACTGACATTCCTTGATTTGACTTTGAGTAGTACTTATTTGCCCCACCCCTTAAAATTTCACCCTCTTTACATGGCTTGTGTGTTTTGTTTCTTTATAAAAGGCCAAATACTTATATTTGCAGTTTAATACAATCAATTTCCAGAAAGATTGAGAGCTGAATTGTCACTCTTTGGTTCTTACTTTTTCATGACGCACCATTTTAAAGTTACAGTGGACATCTGAGAATGTGTTCTTTGCAGTTGTGAGGACATTTATTTTCATATATGTCTCTCTAGAATTCCTCAGGTTTTTAGCAATTCTTTTTTATGGCATTTCTTCTAGTTTTACCTTTATATTGCGGATCGATGAAACCGTAAATTTTATCGGACTGGGCATTCAAGACTGGCGTGCTAGAAAGTAATCAATTTCTTCTTACCATAAGGTCGGGTCTTTGTTCAAAAGGCGTAAACCTTTCATCGGTGTTGTAGTCTGGATTCCTATCTACATCGCAGTTTGATTCAACAGAGTTAGATTCACTGGGAAGTTGTAATCAATGATAAGTTTTCCGCTTAGGCCTACTCATTTTTATAGTTATTGAATGACACCTGGATTTATAAGCATAACTTTTCACAATAAACATCAATGTTTTATTATAACTATAAAGCCCTTGTTTTACTAAAAAACATAGTCAATCTGTAATATAGGCATTACGTAAAAATATCAATAGAAGTATTTTTCTAACTTTTCAGTTCTAAATAAAGATTACCTCAGTTTCATGTGTTTTTACTGTGACAATGTCAAGAATGTAGGACTTCATGCCACCATTAGTATGTAATAAACCAAATTATAGCACTAAAACCACCACTGATCACTTAGCATCACACGTTTGCATCAACATAAATTTATCGACTGACTTACGCCACTCTCATTCTAAACATCTTGACAGTTTTGTTTGGGATGAGAATGATGTGGGGCTCCCAGTCGCCACTGGATGTACCACTGACTTACTTCACCCTAAAACTAATCAGAATAATGCATAACGATGCTAAATATTGACTCTACTCATTTTTTTTATTTTCTTGACCATTCTGATTCTCACCAGCTCAATTGTAAGTGATGCTGTTAGAGACCCCATGTAGGTGGAGGAAGATGCTGTAGGAGGGTGTGAGAGTTTGTAGATACAGTGTCATGACGTTATGCCACTACTCTGGAGATGGTCGAAAGAGACTTCACTTCTCTTTAAGCTCACTGAATTTTCTCCTCAATCTTTTCCAATACTCGTGTTTTAACTTCAAAAACCTCATCGCAATTAACCCTTTCATCTGCCACAACCCCTGTTGATAATGATGACAGTTCAGATTTCCAAAAGGAGTTGCGTTCTTCAAGCCAAAAAATAATAGTTTGGAATGAAGCTTCTGATTTATCTCACGCAACTCAACATGCTGCTCTGAAAAAGTGTCATGAACTCCTGCGAATTCTTCATTTTAACACACCTTAAACAGGTTGGCATGGACCGAAGTCGCAAATTATGATTTCGGTACATTTTATGCCAATCTGGAAAAAAGTTTATTCACCTCCTTTTCACCCTTTCCCTCCGAAACCCGACGCTCTATGAAGTGTTACTTTTCATCACCTACTAAGAAGAGGGTTCGAAATAATTCGACATGGAGAACTTTTTCCCTTTAGATATTTGGGTTGGTGATTTTTGAGATAATTATACCATACTAAGGCACGTCGTGAATTATAACTGAGGTAGTAAGTCACAAAGAGTCACTTTTCCATCATCTGAGCAATATGATCTGAGACATTGGAGTGAAACAAAAAAATTCTGGACCCGCCGGGAATCGAACCCGTGGTTTCTGCGTAGCAAGCAAGCACGTTGAGCTACCGAGAACATGTACATAATGAAGAAGAAATATTGTCTAAATATCAGTTACATATATCCAATTTTTTCGATTTTCAAGTGATTTCAAGATATTTCAAGCAAATGGTAAAATATTAATGTTTTCCCTCTCAATGTCTCCGTATCCGTTGACTAAATTCTATTCTATCATACCATTTTTATTGAGAATTTAATATTTATATTAATTTGATATACTACATACTGTTGGCTAGACCATATAGTTTTCTAGATATTTGCGAAAAATTGTTTAAAAAGGTAATTATACCCTACGCTCTAGTTGGTGTAACTTTTCTCACTTACTAAGAGGAAGGTAGAGAACAATTTGGCGGGGGTTAGAACTTTTCTCTTTAAATGTTTGAGTTAATTGTAATGTTTTCAATAATACTTTATGTTTTCAAAAAGCTCGTCCCGTGAAATGTTCATAAAAGTGGATATCAATTAATTTCATTGGTCAGTGACAAGTTGCTAAGTACTTGCCGAAGTATGTATTTTATTTACAATTCGCGCAACAAGCTTTTTGAAAACATAAAAACTATCATTTTCAGCGATAAAGATAGTAAGTGCGTTTATTTTTATTAGGATCTACTAATGTGTAATATGTATGGAAGCATTAGCATTTAACATTGCATTACATTAATGAAAACATTAACTTATTTTATTCGCTTTAGTACATCGCTTAAATAAAAGCTTGTTTTGAAAAAGGTTTTTATTTTATTTTATATTTTTTAGTACGAGGATTATTCGGAAAGTAAGGTCTGATTTCTCATAAAAAATAAACCAATACAGATTTTATCAAAAAACTTTTTTATTTAATTCCTTATATCTTTCTCTATTTTTCAACGTAGTTTCGATTTTGTTTAAACATTTTTCATAACGTTCTACAAGCTTTTGTATGCCGAAGTCATAGAAGTCTGCCACCTGTGAGGATAACAAGTCTTAAACTGCTGCTTTCACCTCGTCATCTGTGGCGAAGCGCTTGCCGTCGAGAAACGCCTTTAGGTAGAGAAACAAGTGAAAAACGCTCGGCGCAAAGTGTGGACTGTACGGTGGGTGGTCAATCTGTTTCCATCCAAAAGATCTGATCAGATTTTGGGTTTGAATGACAGAATGGCACAATTGTTTTAAACATTTTGAATTGACACTGTTAACAACACACTGCAACAATACCAATGCTAATGGCGTCGTTTAACGTGCAGGGCATGCCGGGAATCGGTGTGCATGCGCGTTTCAATCTTCGCGCGACATTCGATTAGCTACGGCGATTCGGACCTTACTTTCCGAATAACCCTCGTATTACAGTTTGTTTATTTATAGTCATAATAATTAATCTTGCTTGTTCATTTGTAATGCCTTTTATGCACAAACTTGTATTAATATAAATAAATGTCATAAATGATATAGCATCAAGGAGATACACCTTCCGATAGCATAAACATCATTTGAGAATATCTTATCTTCGTAATGATAAGATAAGAAGTTAAAACGAAAAGCGTAGGTTATGCAATGCGTTATACTTGTATGAGAGACGGATTATATTTCAAGGGAAGCTTCCCGGAAAAAATTCGCCGCGAGTTATATATAAAAATCGCGGAATAAAATCGTTATTTTAAAAAACTTTTTAAAGGTTTTTATTTGAAATAGGCATCATAATATTGCATTCTCAGAGGGGTTACATATGTGTGCCAAATTTCCGTTCAATCGGTTGAGGGGAAGTGGTTTAAAATTCAGTTGTATGATTGGGCTCAAACATACGAACTAACAAGTGAAGTAAAATAAAAGCTTGCAAAAATAGTGGCGTATCTACACACTTCATGAGGCCTGGGGCAGGAATTGTTTTGGACAAACACAAATGTGCCTGCATGCTCACTAGTACATATCCAATGCTTCGATGAATTAAAAAGAATTGAAATTTGAGTTTTATTTATTGATGAGTTCAATTTTATAGCTTTAAAAATTTTCGGATAAAATTTACGAGTTTCAATGATATTCCGCAAACGTTAATAATAGCTCAGTAGCCAGGAATATAAAAGGACCAATCCAGGAAAAAAATATAGTTTTTTTTTCTCAATTTTTCCTTACGTATTCGGAGGTGCTGAATCCGAATTTCAATTTTGCCACCTCGTAAAACTTGTGCATTTTGAGAAAGAATCGGAAAAAACTTTTTTTAGTTTTCTGTTTAACTCGATGTGTCATTTCCATAAAATTAGTAATCACTCCTTAAACTCGGACACACACACACAAAATATGGGCAACGTAAACTGCGCAGTTGCCAAATTAGCAAAATAGTTACGTATGGAATTAACATTCGTTATATTGATGGATACACAGCACTGTAACTGGGTAAGTAAACCATGGTTGAACCCCTTTACGAAAAATATTTTTTAAATTCATTTTGTCAGGATCATGATATGTTTGGTCATACATCGCTACTATATTAGTTTTTTTACGATAGATTGAAAATCATATGACCATTTTGTATACTGTATATTAAATGTAGTTGAACTGTTTTCTTTGAAAATACAGAGGAAACCGCATATTAGGTTTTCAGAGAGTACAATTAGAAATGATACTCTCTCTAAAGAACAATTAACATTTATTGAGTAAATGCGATCGTTCATTAGCTGCGAAGGTGCCGTACCGTAAGCTGCCATTCTTTGCAAATCCTGATCATCTTTTCGCAAGGGAGAACGCTCCCTACTCTTGTCACTGGGTAATGAGGTGAAAGGTTTTGGAACTTGGGGTGCGCTCGCTTGTGGCGACTCATCTGGACGCCACAAGTTCACAGTTCTGTTGTGTTTCCTAGTAGAACCGAAAGTTGTATGATAACCTCTCCTTGCGTTCTTCACGCGAAGTGATGTGACATTATTTCCTCTTAACAATTGACGTGTACTGTTAATTCAGTTTTTTTCTTCTTCGATGTATGTAACAACATTTGCATGGTGAGATGGAGTCGAGGAAGTGTTTATTTTGTCTCGAAAACGATGGTGTTAGACTTTTCTAAGTAGAAGGTTATGACAAGTGTTTAAAAATATTACGCGTGCGGAAGAAGTTCGGGTTGAAGTTTGGTGATTTGATAATCGCAACTCGGGTCAAGAATTTTACCACTCGAGATTCAGTGCAATTACTACGAAGTACCTGACGGAAGAGTGACACCACCGAAGTGGTAAGTCCGTCTAATGATAATGTTCAACCCAACATAACTAACATAACATAACTTACGATCTAGTATAGATCAACTGACTGATAGATCAGGGATATTCAAAAGCGTATGCTTATTTTGTGGAAAGAACAAAAAATATATATATTAACAAAAAGTTAGTTTTCAAACTTGTATCAGTTGAAACTAAAAAATTCGAGAAGGTTCGGAAACAATGCGTAGAAATAAATTATTCGAAATTGTCTAATTGTTTTCTTACTGAAGATTTTGTCGCCAGAGAGGTGAAATACCGCCGGGAATGTCGTTTGACGTATGACAAAAAGCATGCTGCGTGCACTAGTACATGAAAAAAACAGCCAGTTATTGAAGGATCAGGCTTACATCAGGATGTCAGGAACATTTTCATCGCATATGTGTGAGAGAAGATTGTAGAAAAGGAAGAGATTATAACGGTTAAAAATGCGTACAATCATTACCTTGCCCTAGTTACCGAAGTTAGTGGTGAAACTTTTCATGATTAACCTGTACATACATTTCTTGATAAAGTTAAAACACATTTTGAGGGAAAAATATTGACTAGTTGGTGTGATGAAAATAGAAGCAAAATATTTTTGTACAAAACGTCATCAAATGTTGAACGGCTCATAACTCAACGGCTCATAGCTCAGGAGAAAGAAATTACAAAAGCTGCGTCGTATCAAAACATAGCATACTGAGAAATATCATCAAACACAGCAAGTGCTGCAATCTTCCAAATGACATTCAAGTAAAAATGTTCTCAAAGGAGAATGTGTGAACTTAATGAATCCTTGCATAGCATTATCATTGGTCCAGATCCTCGAAATAAAGAAACTTTGTTAACAAAAGTAAAAATTAATGCGATAGCTTCGGACTTGATGTTTGCGACAACTAGCGGGAAGTTAAAACCAAGTAAACACTTGAAACTTGGTTTAGCTTTCAAATCTCGCACAGGATCTAAAAAGGTTATTCAAATACTTAATAGACTTGGACATTCGGTAAGTTACGAAGTAGTTCGAGAGGTTGACACTGAACTAACGTATTCAAGTGTAGGAAACTGTGCCGTTCCCAAGAAATTAGACACAAGTGGAAAATCAGCCGTAGGATCGGCATTTAATGACTACGACGTCAAAGTGGAGACGATGAGTGGTAAATATACGCTGCACGAGACTACTGGCATTGCGTACCAAAATATTTCCAGCTCATCAGTGGCAATCAACATCAATGGCAATACCTCTACAACTCGTCAAACTAAAACGGCGGAGGATGTTTGGTGGAAATAACACTGATGTTGAACCATACAACAAGAAACCAAAATACTATGGTACCCTCTTGGACATATCACATATTCAACGACACGCTGTACCCAGCACTGTTAACTCTGCCAGGCTCAGAGACATTGAATGGTTTATTTCATTGTCACATAATTTTCAAACCACTCCCATGTGGAATTTCCCTGGTTTCAACAGTAATACGGAAGACGACAAACCACAGCATGAGGTTATATACTTGCAACATATTAATTTCACCTACTTGTTATACTGTGGTGTATGAAACAATGAAAAAAGTTAAACAGATAGCTGAAGAATGCTTCCAGTCTTCAATACCTGTCACATATGAACTTGCAATAGCAAAGATGGCCTTCCACATCCAGAGAAATGAAGCCCAAATTCGATAATCTCATGATAATGCTTGGATCGTTCCATATTAATGGTCTGGGAAAATTCATAAATGGTTGCCTCGTATTTTATGCGAAACAGGCATCCTAGCAGCAGGTAGTCTCAATGCATTTATTAACGATAAACACTACAATAGATGCAAACGAATTCACTTGCTGACGTTTGCAGCATTGCAAATACTTCAGTATAGAATTTTTCTGCAAAATAATCTTTTGGATGAAACTGACTAAGATATAGTCTTTGATGAACATCTGACGCATAATACTTGGTCTTATACTTACAGTGACAACACTATTGAATTTTATGAGTAGATCGGGGCTCCTCCCACAAGTTCTCGGGAGGGTTTTAATTTGCATTCTTCTTTCCGTAGTTTGAAAATTATAATTTTCAGAATTTATTTCATTTTTGATATAATGTATTGAGCAACTGTTTCCTTTTCTTTTCTCTCATCTTTGTGTTTAGATATTTGTTGAGTTCATGGGNGTATGGTCGAAATATTCGGCGAGTTCCACACACGGGGAAGAGTCACTAAGGCGAAACTGCATTTTTTTCCCCACCTGCAAGGATTCTAATGACCTTGACGAGCCCTAAAGCCCCACAAAAAATACAATGACTACAGGTTTTTCAGAAGGCTTCAAGAAAATATGTTCAGATTATTCACTGAGGAGGCGAATTTAAAGGGAGAAAACGAAAAAAACAGCTCAATTTCCTCCTATTTTTTACGACTGATGGAATACCACGTGTTATTTCAAAGCGCTGTGAAAAGTGGCCATTTTCATATTTACGCTTATGTTTTGCCTTTTTTTTTTTTTTTTTTCTNTTCTCGGTGGCTTACCCTTCATTATGACTATATTCTGAGATCAGAGGAAGAAAACCCCACCATGCTGAATCATTTGAGAACAGGACTATTCTCCATTAAAAGAACGCTGACAACCTTTTCTCAAACACCTGTTGACATGTGCTTAGAACAGACAATGAATAAAGATGCTGCAAGCCAACTACGAGGTATTACAACTTCCTTGCAAGACAGCGATGGGTTCTTGGACATGCATCAAGAACAAAGGTTATTTAATCCCTTTTGGAGAATTTAGATTTAAAGAAATTCTGAAAATCCTTATCGATAGCTATCCAAATATAGAATGAAGAAAGATCACAAGAATTTGCAAAACTTAGTGGATGGAGTACAGAATTGTACGAATCCTTTTGATAGAACCATTGAAAACCAATTTCTGTTTAACTTGGTGACCGGAAGGCCAGCGAAGACTGAAACAGCTAATTTTTTGCTCGACGTTCTCAACCATGGAGAGAAGAGAAAGAATGTAATAAGGATCAATCTAGATTTGAAATGAGCATCCGCAGAGCAAAATTGATGAATTTCTCAAGTGAAGCAGTGGTGAAAAAAATATCTTCTCAAGGGAAACTTACAGGATTGAAAATGAAGAAAAAATTGTTCTGGACTTTGCTAGGTATTTGTATGGACCAAAACATCAACATGGTTAAAGTTTTTTCGTACCCTCTAATACCCATCCCACCTCACTTCACCATTTAGATGGGTCTATGCACAAAACCTCAAAAGCAGCCCCTTCAAAATGTGTTTTAGAAGGATTTGATGAAACTACTGCACCCACTGAACTTGAATATGAGATCATTGATGGTTTATATTAGCTACATCTTCTCGGGGGTAACTTTAGGACATCCGAAAATTTAGCCCAAAAATACTGTACAAAATAACCCCAATCAAGGCGGAAAAAAATTATCTTGTTTTAGATGCTGTCAGAGTTCCATCGATCAGTGATATGGAAAGGAACAGGAGAGCTGGTACTGATGACAGGTCAATGGCGTTTTCCTTTTGGTCCTCAACAGATAGCGCCAACAGACTTCATTAAAGCTGTGAGAAATGATAGTTTCAAAAAATCCATTACTCAATTTTTGTGGGATCATTGGAAAACAATGTTTTTAGTCAGTACTTTTGACAACATTTTTTACCTCTCCATTGATGACCACTGCGGTTTTTTTCTAGAGGATAATCAACTCCATTTTGAAGAAATTGATGACCTGAGGAACAACCATGACGAGGCAGATACACGAATAGTGTTACATGTCACTTGGGAAATGGAGTAAGGAACAAAACGTTTTAAAATATAATCGATTGACACAGATGTGTTATTTTACTTTATAACACCACATCTCTCAGCGGGTGTGAAAATTGGTTGCAAGCTTCGAAAGATAAACCTGCTGTGAACATATATGCATTATGTGAAAAGTGGTGAGTCCAAATATGTAAAGTGTTGCCTGTTTTTCACGCTTTCACTGGTTGCGATTTTGCAGCCTCGTTTATCGGGAAAGGAAAGGTTATTTTCTACATTCTCCTCAATGACTTGTCTGTCTGCAACTGATCGAGAAAATATAGAACAGTTTGTGTGTACCTTTTATGGTGTGAAAAGCTGTTCCTCATGTAATTTGGGAAGATTATTCATATTCAAACGAGCGTACAAAACAAAAGGAGCATCTTCCACATTAAAACTAACAAATTTGGAGTGGGCCCCACCCAACTATCCAATTATAATTCATATCCAAATTCATGGCACTAAACACCCTACAAAACACTAAAAATTTAAGAAAAAGGTATTAACACTTCCAAAAAAGAAATAATACTATATTACAATTATTAAACAAGATATTTATTTATTTCAACGATCAATAAATTTCAAAATATTTATCATAACAATACATTGTAAACTCCTAGATATCATAATAACATAAGCAAAAATGGATTGCATGAAAGCGCCTCCAAGATAACACCTTTTTTGAGTAATAACTTTTCGCTGTATCTCGAAAACGGTGTGACGTACAAGAATGAGTTTAGCAATGTACGCAGAATTCATAGACCAATCAAAATGCTTCTATGCATATTTTCAAAATTTTTAATATTAAGAAACCGTAAGTGTGTAAATGAGCTGTCCAGAAATAGGCTTCTATTCCCAACGCATTCAAAGTCAAACCCTAAGTTTGGTTTCAATATATCAATTTGTTCGAGAGTTATCGCAGGAACAAAATTCTTTTAACATACACACACGACATTGGACATCGCCAAAATTTGAAAATACTCTTGTTACGTACGAATGACTATTCGTCTTCATAACATAGGAGAAAAGGGGGGTTTTGTATGTTTCAACAAGCAAGATAGATAAAGGAAATAGGATCTTGTAAGTACATGTCAAGTTCTCAAAACACATTTATTCTATTAACTTATATTAATTTTTACTTAAAATTACATATGCTGAATTACACTTTATACCCCTTTCCTAACAAGCTTGATATTGGTTGTATTTTAAAACAATTTCCCCGAATATGGTTTTACACAGAATTACATCGAAAATAACTAAATATGAAGTATGACCAGTTTAGGTTCATACACAAATACATCCCTTTAATAATTCCTCCAAAATATGTTTTTAAAGCAGAATTACGTATACGTTGATTTCAAGCAAAATTGAAATATGACCATTTTGGTGCATGTAAGACAAAACTCCCCGCTAGAGAACAAGTTTTTGTTCTCTTTACCCCCCAAATGAAGTTAAATAAACATAATGTATAGAGCAACTAAAGAAATGACATAGTTATTGAAGATTACCAAGGTGCTATATACATATACTGCAGGTTTGTTTTGGTTGATAATTCGAAAGCTGAGCCAAATTTGATAAACGTATTGCTACGAATTGTTAATAATAGTTTACTAATTGCAAGATTTGAGCAAGCTAACGTCATAGATTTGAAAGTTATAAACAGTAATACGTTCCTCATGTTATGCTATGGTTACATGTTATCCATGGTCTTATTTGATGTGGATTGCTGACTCCAATTGTCGGCTGTGACTGTTGAAGAGCAGGCGATGATTGGAAATGTTGACGGTCGATGACATACTGAAACTTAAAAACAAGTATAAGTCGATGTGTTCAGCATCTCGACTTGCATGTATGATTGCTAGCACGTTCACTACGACATCTTTATGGTCGTGTGATACGGCTGCTTTGTATTTTGGCGACTAGTATACCTAGGATACGCCAGTATAGATTTTTGAGCGGGGTGAAAATTCCCACCACACCGGGGATCGATTCCCGGCCATACTGGTGGCAACTCAGCGCTTTGGCTATTAAGCTATGCTGCCTGCCTGTTGAATGTTACCCTTTATATAGTGCTAAGGGCGTGTTCATTCACACGTAGCAGTGTGTTTATCTGGAGAGCGTTCTGAAATTGTATTTCATGGAACTTCTATAATCTTCAAGGAACACTTATAACTTTCAAAGAGTATTTATGATAATCAAAGTGCACTTATAAATTCTAACTTCTGTAAGTATGTTGACACATAATTTCTTGAAGTTAAATAATTACGAGCGTTTGGCTCGTAACAACTCTCCTGGAACCAATTCGCAAAGATCCAAGGAGATCTTTTTTTTCTCCTCGACCGATTACTATACTTTCCTTACACACACTGTAATTGGAAAGTAAAAAAAGAGATGTGTCAGCGTACCCTCCCTGTTCCTCAGTCCTCCTGAAAAAGATCAAAAGAACAATGGTCATTGCGAATGTACGGTGCAATGCCAATAATGCATTTATTCCTAAACACAATATTGATGAGTTTGGATAAACAGGATCTCATTATCGAAAATCCTATCAATACTACAGAGGAAGAAGAACTTATGAAGGTATTCGGACGTCACAGAAGATGTTTCAGACGATGAAGAACTATAAAAACTTTCTATTATTTCTTGTGAATGTCTTTTCATATAATTGTTTAATCTTAATTGTTGAACATTATTTCTTATGTCCAATAAAGTTTGTCTCTTTATTTTTAATAACTTTTTTTTTCTCATTACACACCCCTAACCAGTAGTTCTGTAGTGAAAAAAATATGTTCTTCATCTGGAAATATACTATCTTGATATAGACTTCTAGCGCGTCTGGCGGGAATTGGTAAGAGTTTTTAAGCTGCCATATGACTGAATTTCAAATTTAGAGAGCTTCTCGAAACGATTTTTTCAAGAATCAATTGTATGTTTTATCGGTGAGTTTTTTTTATTTTTGCGCATACTTTGCGCGCATCTGGCGCATACTAGTAAGAGTATTTTCTCTGCCAGACTTTTTTTTCTTATCATAGAAATAACAACCTAACTATTAAGCCTAGTTCCAATCATGTTTTATGGGTGAATTTTTCGGAGGAAAAATTATAATTGTGATTATTATTTAAAGAGTTAGTAAGAATTTTATCGCTGCCAGACGGGCAGTTTTGAACTACTCTCTAGCGTTGCTACTTATGCTCAAATTAGTAGGTGTATGTTCTATGAGTGTGTTTTCTTGCATTGGGCTCCCGTACTACATGTTTTTACTTTCTCATATACGTAGTATATAGAATGTATTGTAATCGTGAAAAAATTCGAATTCGAAATTTTTGCGGGAATATCTGTTTTGGAGTCCCCTGATTCCAAAACAAAATTGGTTTTGGCATAACGTCCGTCCGAGTAAATGGATGAATCGAATTAATTCACATTTCATATTTACGATAGATTTTACTTGTCGATGCACGTGCTCTGATTTTTTGTTTGCTTTGAAAAAAACGGTACTTCACATGAAGGTCAGAGTAGTCTTTTGAATGTTTCTCATAAACGACTCCAACGATTTTGCTTCAATTTTCTGTACGTCAAGTACTATTAGTACGCATTACATCCGCATTAGCGGCATTTCGCTTAAAAGTTTGGTATAGACGCAGTAAAATAACTTCCATCTGTTACATTCACGCATTTGTTTACTATTTCAAGAACCTTGAATATTTAACATGGATGAAGAAGAGGTAGAGTAAAATTGTAGCAGAAGTTACATATCATAACATTACAATAATAGTCAAGACCAGGCTCCTAAAAATTTATCATACAGGAGACCTAGACTATTATTATATAGAACTTAGCAACGAGGTTGTTGATTTGTGAGAACCTGATTCATTCCATTCTAAGCTGTCAGACGAGCAACATCGCTCCCGACCTAGCTTACATTCTGTCCCGTGCGACCGCATTAGTGTCATCGCTCTGGTATCTGTACATGTGAGTAAAATTGCTCTGATCAGAAACTGTATGAACTAATCACCAAGACAATTAATCATAGAGTTTGTGACTGTATCAAATACAACTATGCTTTGTCTTATATAAATACTATGTTTGTTCGGTTGAATTTATACTCTTATAATTTCTGATAGTAGATAGCTATTTTCATAGTTTTGTGGGGGTTCATCTAGAACACACCGCACATCCTAAAGTTTTAATAAGTGATAATGTATAAAGATGAATACCTCCCTCACAAAATAATATTCTGAATATTTATTTTACTTTTAAATCTCTAATAAAAGACACTAATAAGTTGAATTATTGGCTTTGAGCCCGACGAAAATGTTAGTTATAATTCATTACACTATCAAATATATTTGTTAATGAATATTTTTCAATCTTGCTTTTATGACTTACACTTGCTTCTTTTGCTGGAGTTTCTTGTTAACTTGGTGCTTGCTGTGTGTCATATTTATTGGTCACCTCTTGCTCTTTTCGATCCCGACGCTATTAAGGCTAGGGTATCTTTCATTTTCCTCTTCTCTTAAAAAAAATGTTTTTAGTTAAGTCTTGAGATATGTTGGGATTTGAGTTTTGAGTTGTAATTCAGGAGGGTTTTTAGTGGGTATGGCTGAGTCATTCGGCGAGTCCCACACGCGGAGAGAGTCATGTTGGCTCTCCCTAGTGCGTAACTGCATTTTCCCTACCTGTACAAGTTTTAAGGGCTCTAATGACCTCGATGTTGACGAGCCCTAAAGCCCAGCAAAAACAATTATTGTTCGTGTATATTATTTGATTCGTGAGGATGTTTTTTTTATATTCTTGTCGTTTGAAGAATTAACTTGGCTACGTTTTTTTAAGGTAATGTGTGATAATCTTTTTGTTTATTTTTCATGATTTTTTTAAATTTAATGCATTATAGAACTTTCAATCGTTAAAAATATTATTGTAAATAATATATTTTTACACTTACAGAATTCGTTGACGAGATAGATAAGGAGCGTAACGAAGTTAATAAAACAAACAGTATCACCTATTTAACCGAAATTATTAATAGATAGGTTTATGTTTATTAATATAATTTTGAAATTTCAAATTCCAGAATATTAACTTTTATTTCTTAATTGAATTATATAAGAATATTTACGATCAGCTGACTTTGTTCTCACGTTAATAATATCCTATTTTTCTTTATATTTATTAATAAATGTATCTTTTGAAATATAATATAAATGTTACTGATCTTATCTCCCAAAAAAACGAAAGAACAGAATTTGTATATTAGAGATTCTTTTATATAAATGCTAGTAAAATATTTCTTTAATAAACTTTTAAACTAGGTAAAATGGAGACGACCAAAATATAGAGAAACAAGTTAAAATCCTCTCCTAATAGAATGCTTCAATCCGCTCTCTATTCCACACTGAGAAACGTATATGAGAAAGTTATGTGCAATGGTTTTGCACCACTAGTTTTCTATTTTTTCACCGACCAACAGATGAATTACTAAAGCGGGATGAATTTTCATCAAAACTTCAAAATTGACCCGAAAAGAAATTTTTCCTTTGTTTTTTGCTTATAACTCGAAAATTAGACACTTTTAGAGGATAGTGACTGGCACCTAGATATATTACGTTAAGTTTGTTTCTAATTATGTCTCGTATAATTTTTTGTAAAGTGAACTGTCAAAGTGTTTGAACGCATTTAAGTTCAGTGTATATTGGACGCTAAGCTAAGAACAACTAAGTGTGAGCTGTGTGTTCACAATATTCATATTTGCAACCATTTATCCAGTTAACATGCAATACATTTCATACATGCATAATGAATATGAAAATTATTCAATTTTCCGAAGACGCTTAGTTCTAGAACTTCCGTACGTCTCATCTTTCTCATATGTTTCACAGAGAGAGAACTCCACGAGTCTTTGTTCTCTTGTCGTTTCGCCCCACGTACCACGTTAATCTTATCACTTCAGTGGATAGTGTAGGATCCATACGAAGTAAATGTTTCGTGATGTTCCTAATTAGTGCATGTCCTGGAGATAATAATGAACCCTCTACGCATATGAGCTGTTAACAAAACCAATTTTTGTAATTTGGACGCAGCAGCTTTTCAATTTGTTTCTCCTTAGAAGAATACTTCCATAAAAATTTCAGATTTTAAAAATATTTTCGAGGTCGCTACCAAGCAAATTTTGGACGGGGTATCCTTTCACTTTGTTTTGTGTTTTAAGATAAGACAAGCATAAGAATTTAGATTTTAAAAATCTTAGAGAGGAGTTAGAGGTTTCTACCAAACTTGAAAATGACATAATTTCAATTTCAGTATTGCCGACGTACAGAAATCGTCTTGTTGACTTCAATCTGTTCTAAAAGTTCCATCGTGGGTCCAGCTTGCACTGGAAGAGCCTGTGATCGATCTCGAGTGTATGAAATATTTTCTATTTCACTGCGAACCTAAAAAATGGAATGAGGTACATTGTGAGATTATTTTCGCTTAAGTATTATGAGCCAGAATATGAGGTCTAACAGCTCTTGCGTAGCTATGCAGAGTCGCGACTTATCTATTACTGTTAATAGTGAACAGTGTTTAACAGTGTTTCCAGACCACTCCTTTCCATGATGTGACCGACTGAACCCGTTAATAAAAACTGCCAGTGAAATCCTCCTAATCTCACAACTACATAAGACGGTTCAGAAGCTCCTCTGCGACTTTGCAATAATATATCTTGCTTTCAAATGTAGTGGTTGATTAAATGGCACTGCACTTGTAACGTGTTTTAATGACTTTGTCTTTTGTTCACCAGAAATCAAATTTATGAATAGAGTATCATAATCATTTCAAAAAGTGGATGAAAGACTGGACTGGAACAAAAGTAGCTTTTTTCTTCCTCCATTTAACCTTTCCATTCATAATTTGAGTGAAGTATTTGTTTTAGCTTTGCTTTATCTTTTAACCGAGAAAATTTGACTAACGAAATAAGTTTTGCCCCCTCCCCCCTCTGTGCGTCAATACGAACTATGATACCCATCCCGTGGAAATTGTTTTCATCAAGTGTCTGCACATTGATGTCTGCATTGTCGCACAATATTTGTAAAAATCATTGATCCTTTCAAGTTAGGGTTGAGCATGTGATTTTTTATTCTTGAGATCGTGGAACTTTTTTTATATTTCGAACAAAAACCTAGGGATACATGCCAAACAGTTAGCGGGATCCGCACTTGTATAAACAGCTTGCTAAATCAACACGCACAGGAGAAAAGATTAATTTGGGATCACTTCACGTCTGTTCGCATGGGATGAAGACAACGAGGTTTTAATAGTATTTTAACTTCCTCAGCCTGAAGGTGTAATTATCCCATTCGGCTTGACATGTCTTAAAGAATAGACAATATTGCGAGCTTTGGTTCTATCGTGGGAACGTTTGCAATGTCAGAACTGCTTTCTGCTTCATCTTCTTCGTTACCAATAATACACGCCCGGGAACCCAACACAGGACTATTTCAAAATTTTATTACAAGACTGCTAATGAGATTCTGAATTGTCAGTGTAAGTCTACCACAGATCTAGAGTGAAGATACTGACCGGAAAGAACTAATTGTCACTGCATAGAACTACACGCCGAATCGATTGTAGCGGAAATTTCAGCGCCTCAAGGATTGCATCTTTCTCGGCAGAGTACACGCTGCAAAAGTAATGGAGGCGTAAAGAACGGGTGGCACTATGGCAGTGGAAAGCATCACCAGCGGAATCGTTCATGGATGAACGTATGATAGAAATACATAGCTTACATTTCTTTGAAGTGCTGCTGGTACACAGAAGCAAAAGCGTCCTGCTTTGAAAGTTGAGACAGTCGAAAGTCGGAACTAGGTTGAGCCCTGTGGGATACAGTTTTCCAAGGGATGACTGGGATGACAACTGATTACTAAGGCGAACGCGTAAAAACCGTTCAGATAGGAAGCTCTCCAGGAACAGAGCAAGACAACCTCGGAAACCCCACGAGTGCAATGTGAGTAGGATTCCGTACCTCCAGATGGTGTCAATTTGATCACCCTTTGGGCAATTGTGAGAGGAACCCCAGATCGAATTATTGGCATTTAAGTCCCTCACAATAAGAAATGGGGGTGGTAACTCATCCATCAGACCAGCAGTATCCTCCGTGAAAGACTAGCCAGAGGATATAAATATTACATACATTAAATATGAGGAATGGAAGGTTTACCCTCATTCATATGGTCTGAAAGACGCTGGTTATAAATACTTCTTGGGCACTAATTGAAGCGTTTACGAGAACAGCGACACCACTGTGTGCACATAATCTATTTTCTAAGTCCGCCGTATAACAGGTATAGTCAAGAGAAGGAGTATTTTTGGCAAGAAATTGGTCTCCTGGAGACGGACGATTTGTGGGGACCAACGGGAGAGTAAAAACTTGAGGTCATCTGAATGGACGTGAACACCGTTCATATTCCATGAAAGAAGAGCGATGTTTTGACGTTTATCTGTTCTTTTTTGTTTTTTCCTCCTGCTAACTGTAAAGTCAGATTTTGCGTTCATCCCCTTCCGGGGAGTGTCGTCATGGTCGCTGTTGGAAAGATCACACACAGGCATTAAGAGTCGAGCTCTTCTGCTCCTTAGTGATCCACAAAGGAAGGAGAAACGTGCGTGACTTTGAATAGAGAACTTCATGAGATCAATTTTGGAGTTTAATGGTCCAGCTCTGCGAGACCTAGGGGAGGGAGAAGTTCTCTGCCCGGGACGACTCCGAGATGGACGTAGGGGAGGTCGTGTCTCGGCAGACGTCGGTTCCTCACAAAAAGTGCTACATCGTCTGCGTAAGCTAGCATATGTGTATATCTGTGGTCCATCTCTTCAAGCAACACGTTTAGAACATTTCAAAACAGGGGCCCAGTGTGACTGCCCTGGGGACATCCCTGGTGTAAACGATGCACTATTCTCTCACCATCTATTTCTAGCATTACATATCTTTCATCCAAGAAAGAACGTATGATCTTAACCATTTCTGATTGTACTCCTTTGTTTGTCAGCTGTTGAAGAATTACATACCAAGACACACTATCGAAGGCTTCTTCGAAGTCTATGAATATTATTAATATGGAATCCAACAAGGGAACATCCCACTGGGGTGCCAGGGGTATATAGCGGGCACACGCAGAGGTTTGTACCAATGCCGCCGACCAGTGGGGTGGTCAGCACTGCGCGCCCCTCCTCACCCTGGAGTTCATATACCTAGTTCGAGCCGATTGATCGAGGGTGGGTTAGACCCCGATCGTCCTTCTACAAGAGACCGCGGCCAAAGCTAGCGTGTTGGCAGTCACGAGCATACGGATCCCCGTAGGGTCACATGAACCCCTCAACTCATCACCAGGACACCCATTCCCTCCGACACGGCATACATGGATGAGCGTTCAGCTTACAGAGAAGGCCAGTAGTGTAACGCGTCAATAAAGTATGTTAATTATTTAACCCGAGACACGGCGTGGGTTCGTTAAAATTCAAACCTATTGGGTCACTAGTCTAGATTCCCTACTCATGAAATAAAAGAGCTTAAAATTCACATTTATAAAAAAACATAATGAAAAATTAAACACAGAATTCAAGAAAACTGCTCTCACACATTTACACTGACAAAAATTACTTCCTCTCCAAAAGTAAAGGTCGCCTCGCGCTGTTATTTAATTGTCCTTGCGTCTTAATGATCACGTTTCTATGACAAGTTTAACGTCAGCTAGTTCATGCCACGATTATCTGATCGTCACAGGTGGATGACGGCGAAACAAACATAAAAGAAACTGGATGGATCTTACCGTGGGTGGTAAATGGCTTGTGATGACGAGTGAGGCAGCGACCACAAGGTGTAACTGCTTCAGTATTCTTTGACCTTGACTGGACCTCGTGTGGCGTGGCGCTGTATGCAATGTCAGGACACAATACGCACTGAGTTCGTAGATGTGAAGCGTTTTCTGCACTCACGTACAGTCGTCTCAGACTACTCGCGGGCGCACCTATTACTCTCTTTGAGTCGGTCGAAGGCTGACGATCGTCATTCAAAAGTTCCTTCACGTCGACTGTTTATTCGTACGATCACAGCAGAAACAAAAGATACTCGAGCCGTTCCAAAAAACACGTATCACGGTACTTGGCGCACTTACAATGTTATAGCGCTCGCAATGAAATAAAATGCTCCTCTCTCAAGCGCGGCATTCTCCGCTACACGCATCGACAAAAGCAAGTTGTTCTTCCTTCGCGCGCCCGATCGAGAATGATCGTCTGTCCGTTCTACCAGAGTTCATTCTAGCAACTCTACCAACCGAATTTATTCAATAGGAACCAATCAGACTTAACACATACTTAACTAATAATCGCCCTCTGCGACTAACAACCGCAGTTGTAATACTCGGATACAGCATCTGGTTCGTATCTAGACGCTATTCCTCCGATCTCGGTAAAATTCATGTGTCTAGTGAGTAAACTCTCACAAAATCTGAGCCTTACTGGCACTCCGTCATTCGTTGTCCTACCTGGCCGATACATATATATATATATATATATATATATATATATATATATATATATATATATATATA
>NNCF01128403.1:28380-207701 GCA_002313205.1 Laupala kohalensis
TTTTAAATCCCCCCCCCCCCCACTGATTCCCCATCGCCGCTACTAAACTTAAATGCTTTGATTCGAGCCTAAAACAGTTCATTTGACGAACAATACTCTTATCAGAGACATATTACGAAGTAAATTTAATGAAATTTATTGTGGTGTCGGGAACTAAAACTACCTAGTTTTCGATTTCTAAACAAAAAACAAAGGAAAAATTGTTATCTGTGGTCCATTTCGAAATTTTGGTTAACATTACTGTGATCTAGCGCGATATCTGTTCGTCGGACAAAGATCGGTACAGACATAATTTGTAGGAAATTTAGAGTACATTATTTTAGGATACGTATATTTTTCTCTAGAAGCGTTTCTAGTGATAAACAAAAAATATTATGAAGGATCTTCTTTTTCGAATTTTTCTCAAAACGCACGAGGTGGAAAAGTTAAGGAACATCGAGGAAAAAAACTTATACATTTTTCCCCCGCAAAACAAGCAAAAAACTGGGCTATAAAGAAATAATAAACTTCCAGGTACACAATCTGTCTATAATTAAAAATCAGATTTGTAAAGAATTTTGCAAAAATATTGTCTCTGTGAATACTGTGATATTACAAGAATAATATGGAAATCACTGCATACTTTATAGTATTTTATACAAGATTCTTTAATATAACTTTGCATTGTGGCATCAGCTGTATGTTCAGCAACTTTATTTTCAGTATAAAGATGACATGTATAAGAACATATGACTATTAATATAGAAATCTTTTTGTTTTTTTAGACTTGTTTCAGGTTACATTTTGCAAGGAAAAAATCCAACAAAAGCATTTGGGATGAAAATGTCGAATAAGAGTGAAGAGTTGTGGGGAATTGATAAGCTAGAGGCATATTTCTGTATTATAAAGCACATTAAACCCACATTTACAGAATCAGCTGACGTTATTTTGAGAAGATACTACCAGGCCCAAAGGAAAGCAGACTCAAGAAATGCAGCTCGTACCACTGTACGATTGTTGGAAAGTTTAGTTAGGTATTGCATTATGTGAAGTTTATCTACAATTGGCACTGAATATATTGTGTTTTTTTGTAGTTCTATTTAAGAATTTGAAGATGTTTGATGGAAAGAAATTTTTCTAAATATTGTAACATGAAATTTCTTTGGTGACATCAGAGTTATTTTAAAAATTTAAGTAAAGTTGTCACTAAATGTTGATACTTTGTGAGTATTATTCCTGCAGAAGGTGTTTACAAATTGTCCCAACTTTATGATTAACAAATTTCTAATTACAGGATAATTTTCAACCTCAATAAAGTTAGCACCCCTACTTTATTAAAATAAAACAAAAATTAGCCATTAATTTAGTACCAATTAAGTACAATTTGCCCCAAAAAAGGTTGTTTTTGGTACACCCGTGATACACACATAATGCTAGCACCCCCACACTGACATAATTGTATAATTTTAAGATTTTTAAAATTTTTGAATTTGGTACCATTTAGTACATGCAAAAATAAAATAATTAGTAACAAATGATTTTTGTTATAAAGTGATTCAACCATAACATTTAGACTTATGTAACTTATAAAACCCTTCATATGATATCTTGTGATGATATTCAAATTCTGTGATTACACAATATCGATTACGAATAATTTTAATTTGTTTACGAATAATTTTAATTTGTTATACATTCCCTAGGACGGCGTTGTGAGACACCGAAACTCGAATGTCATTAAAACATAGAGAATAATAAAGTTCATTGTAGTTAAGAATATAATTTTTTTTATTTTTTTGTTATGGAAGTCCAATGTGTATAATACAAATTTACAAAATATTTCTTTAATAGCAGCGTTATTAAACATTTTCTCTCGTTACGATTTCATAGAGGTATGTTCGCCAGTACTAGTCTAATATTGGTCCGCCAAATATGGAAGCAGTTTCAAGTTTGCCTACTATTGGTCGAACGAAAATGGAATGCCTTTTCCCCGTTGCAGACGCGTGGCGTTGCAAACCTTACAGCTCCAAACTTCGAAGCGAGTGGGAATAAAAATATTTTCGTATGCACATTTATGTTACCAGGACGGTACCAAATTGAAATATTAGAAAAATCTGAAAATTAAACAGTAACGTCAATGTGGGGGTGCTAGCTTTAGGACTAGTTGGCACCCCCTGGTTAATAATATTTATTAACATTTTTCAATAAAAAAATGCATTTTACGGAAAAACGTAATAGAATTAAAGTTTATTTTTCAATGTAGAATTGATACCATTTCATTTACTTTGCAAAACTGTCAGCTTTTGTGGAATTTGTTTTGCCTTTACTTAAGTGTACCAAATTCAAACATTTGAAAAATCTGAAAATGGTACAATTGCATCAGTGTGTTTAAATTGCAATTATGGGTGTACCAAAAAAATGTTTTGGTGCAAATTGTACTTTATCATAACAAAACAAAAATTAGTACTAATTAAGTGGGGGGTGCTAACTTTATTGAGGTTAATTTTGGTAGAATGTTTAAACATTATTTGTCCTTCTATTCCAACCTATGTGGGTGTTATCGTTTATATATCATTCATGACAATAGGTCAGAACAGACTTTCACTCATCATCAACTTTGGTTAGTTCACAATCAGTACTAAGGAAGTTTCTTTGTCTCTTGCATATTTTCACGGGAAACTTGGATACATAAAAAAAATTATTTGGGAAAACAAAACATGATCAAATGAAGAGCTATTAACTTTCTGTAGTTTCATTTGACAGTATTATTGTAAGGTTTAATTCATGAATGTAAAGTTGTTTTTTTTTTTTTGGGGGGGGGGTTAAAAATTTATCATGTACTTGTTCTTTTCCCAGACTTGCCCAAGCCCATGCCAGATTAATGTTTAGAGATTATGTGACAGTCCAAGATGCCATTTTTTCCATTTCTCTAGTGGAGTCATCAATGCAAGGAGCTGCTCTGATAGAAATAAATATTCTTCATACTTCATTTCCCCAAGATCCCATGGAAGAATACCATAAACAAGGTAGATCACTGATGTGTAAGATAAGAGTATATGGTTCAGAAATATTGCACAAAAATAATAATTTTGTATTTATTTTTCCAGCTCAGTTCATTTTACATCATCTTTGTTTGGAAAATATATTGGCAGAGGAATTAGTTATTCTTAAAAATTTGAATAGTATAACTCTGCAGCAACATGATTCATCGATAGATGAAAACAGTAATAGTGAAGTGAATACAAGTTCAGATGAAGAAGGACCAGAAAAACTCAGTAAAATGCCCAACATAAACTCGCACAAATTCTCATTTCCCTCTTTAAAATCACTCGCTGTGTCTCAAAAGTTGAGTGAGGTATTGGATCACATCCGTCAGTCTAAAGATCAGGATGCATGTAAAGCTGCAGACTATGTGACATCACATAAGAATTTGAAGAGGAAGAGAAAAAGTACAGAACAAAAATTCAATAGAGGCAAGAAACTTAAAGTTCATAATGCTTCAACAACTTCCAAAAAGAGTTTACTGTCCAGTGGTCCAAGCAATGGTGAGCATCATTCTGGGCACCATGAAGTAAATGACTCCACAAAACTTTCCCTCAAACAAATTATGTTCCAAAAATCTCGACCTTTAAGAGAACTTGAGCATGAACAATGTGAATCTCAGGTAGCTACTCAGAATGACTTCACATCAGAAATAAATTTACCTCAGGATGATTATTTTAACTTAATTAACAAATCTAAACAAGAAAAAGAACCGTCTGTCACCAACAACAGATTTGAAACAATAGATGAAATGTCTCATTCCACCGGAAATACACCAAGTGATAACACAAGCTCCGAGTCACCTCTTTCCATAGACCTTATGGTACCCAAAGCTGAGGAATCTAAAAACAAAATTGACTTATCAATCTTTATGTTCAAAAAAAGGACCAAATTAACACACGTAACTGAACCAGTAAATGAAATGACTCCTGATCATCAAGACGACAGTATTGTTAATCTAGTTTTAACAGAGAATAGTTATCCTGAAGACGCGTCTCCAAACTTGAGTAATATTCTTGGAAACGAAGGTGCATGTATTTCAGATGAAAGTTGCATTCCAGCAAAGGAGATAGTGAAGTCCGAGGAAAATGCACTACACGAAATAAAAGAGAAAAGTAACCCTTTGAAAATAATTTGTGAAGATGATATAGAAAAATCTCTAGGAACTTACTCTGATCTCATAAAATATGGGAGAAATTTAACTCAGAAAACTGATTCTAAAAAATTTGTATCTGCTGATAACAATTGCACAAGGGAAATTAATTCACATTCTTCTTGCTTGAGTAAAGAAGGTAATGCAAATGGAAACAAAAGTATTAGTAGAGTCAATGAATTCAGTGACCTCATTAATTATGGGAAAAACCTATCAATGTCACAAAGAAGTAATACAGAAAAGAAGTAAATATTCATCCCAAGAATTATGGCACAGATTACTTTTTTTTAAAAAATCTGTTGTAATTGTACTATCAGCATGACATTATACTTTCCTGTATTTGTTGAACCTATCACTGAAAAATATATTCCATTAAAAAAAACTATATATTTATATATGTATATATTTGTATGTACATTACATGAACAGATTTATACAATAGACTGTAACATATAAGGCATTAAATAGGAAAACAGGAATGAAACTGCCTACCTTTAAACTCAAGATTGTTTACTCAGGTAGTCACTCAACTTTCTATACATAGAACAATACAGCAACTTAAAAATCAACAAAATGAGAAATATTTAAGTTATCCTCCTCAAGAACAGCCTTCGCAAGAACAAATTAATTTGCACTTCCTTATCCATAAATGCTATTGGAGATACCTTAAGTCTTTTCCAAATATATTTTGAATGTTCCTGAACAGTCTGGTGCAATTCATTACACAGGTCTCAATATGTATTGTACATGTAGAAGGCTAAAAGAAAAATTATGTGGTTCATTATACAAGACCTTGTGAGGTTACAAACAGATTGGCTGTAGTCATGAAGTCCAAAGCATTAAACATACACAAATTATCTATAATAAAAATGCCGAATAATTAACTTTTCAAGCAATGTATTCAGTTACGGCTATCGTACACCATCCAAAATAGGTAATGTTTCTTCAAAAAAACACTTCTCAAAACACCACTGTAAAATAAAAAATTGTGCACTCCTCAAAATTGGTAACAATTATTCAAACTTACACATGGAGCTCCCTGTAAAGTGCTATTATAAAAGTACTTCTCCTAATTGATTATCAAGTTGGTTTACATGGATATTCCCTACCGCATACCAAAAAAGAGCCAGAGCCAAAATTAAAATGTTTCTTGGAAGATGCATTTAGCCAGTTTGGATGGAGAAAGGCCAGGATAGTACATCACCAATGGTCATATTCAGGTGACACAGCTTATCGCACGATTTTGAAAAGTCAAGTCATAATAAATATATATATATATAATATATATATATATATTCTACAGATGTGCACAATGATGATAACTTTATCAGTATTGAAGTTTACTATGTCTATAAATGCTTAACATATGCACTAAGTAAGCTATCACTCAGTTTTTGAATTTGTTATTCTTGTGCTAAACCAATAAAACTTTTTTTTTTAAATAAGCGCATTTGTAGAATAGGGATGCAAGTGGTTCTGCTTTTTACATAATTAATTTAGACAATTCAATCCAGGAACTTCATTTCAGCTCAATAAACTTCTAAATCAGAAAAAACATTAAAATTTATTGTTACATAAATAGTAAGACTTCCTGATTGTATTCCCCCCCCCACATAAAACAATTATCAGATGTCTAACTGGTCTGAAACTTCCTAATTTGAGCACTTGAATAGGTGTTTCTTTTATTATTCACATTCAACACTAATTCTTACAGTAGTTTAACTGATGGTTAATTAATGAGAAGTGTTCTTAAGAAAATAATAAGAGAGACAAGGCTATTCATTTTCCAGGTCCATATTGTAGTCTGAACTGCGACTGTTGCTGCTGCTGCCTCCAGGTGTACTCGATGATCCAGAGGAAGAGGATGAAGATGAATTATTCCTACTATTGGTGGAATCATTTGCAGCTCTAGAAAACAAATGATTGTTCAAAATCAAAACACAATAAACCATACAACACACCTACAATATAATATTTGTTATCTGCTAATTGACCTAGTAATTCAGGAACCAGGTAAGTCCAACCTTGCAAAAGATCATGGAAAGTTCACATTTGGTATATTACTTGAAGTGGGTGTTCTATTCGTTATTAGGTTTTTGACTTTCAAGGTTTGCTGTTTGCGACTTCATCTGGGAAAACATTATCTTCTATTTTTAAAGCTATTATGCCCATTGAAGGTATCATTGTAGCTGGAAACAGCATAAATGTAGTAGACTAAGAATATCTTCTACATAAGAGTTGTGTGGCATCAAAATTAATCTTTTGCAATTATTGTCATCACTTATCTTGAGAAGGTTAAAATAAATTATGGTAGTACCTCAATTGTTATTTTTGACAGATCTGATACAGTGAACAAAAGTACGAAGAGTGCAGAAAGGTGTTGACGATCAATAAAACCATGTCATACAGATTTTGAAAAAAAAGAAAATAGAAATTCCACCATGAACTGTTCACAAGATCTGCAGAAATGAAACAAAATTAAATTAGTCTCATTATCTTCTACAAGTGTTTCACAGTTTCATTCTCTCAGAGCCTACCACCTTTCTCTATTATAGTACATCAAAACCACTCCACTCTGAGTCAAGAAGGTAGTAAAATGGTTTATTTTTGTTTTGATTTTCTGCACTACTACTTTTTACTTCAATGAGAAAAACAAAGGACTGAAAAAATATTTTCAATAAGTCTGGTCTATTATGGAATTCAAAACGGCTAAAACCCTTATGTTCAATCAAATGTAAAGTAATGATTTTGACAATTTCCCAAGAAAACAAGTTTTTATTAAAACAACACACGAAACATTAAAAATAAAACACATACACAATGTGCTAATATGTCTGAGCTTGGTGCTCATCTCATGACCTGTGTTTCATGTGTTTTTAAAGATTCATGTTTACTTGTGACATGTTTTAATAAAAACTTGTTTGCTTAATCTGGTCGAACACAAGTATTTATAACTAACTTGCAGACAAGATGGACAACATAGATATTTTACACATATTGTACTAGAAGGATTTTGGACCTATTATATAAAGAAATGCGTAAAAAAACAAAAAGATCTAAAATAACAGACAAATGTGAAATTTCAAAAAGTTTGAAAACTCCTCACTTTTAAACTTTTAACTGTAAATCTGATTAAAAAGTGCTTTGTACAAAAGTGTTGGAAATGGTACAAAGGGCTCTAATGACCTTGATGTGCCCTACAGTAGTACGATCTATTTTATTTTTTTTCTTATACCAACTATTGGTTGTAACTTCTACCAGGATCTAAATAACTGTGAAAATGACAATTTCACCATTATCAGCGAAGCTTGAAAGATGAAAACTCAGGATTTTTCAATAAAATACCCAATTGAAGAAGTATATCAAGTATCAACTCTCTGATCTTTTGCAGGGTCAGCCTCCATACAAATCTCCTGAATCCTGGACTACAGTTCACATGTCTCTTCTTTTTAACAATTGAAAATTAGCATGCAACATTGATTTTTTAAAACAAAGTTAAACATACCCATCAATATTACCAATAAATTATAGTAGTTGATTAAAATATCATGCCTTCATTTTGGACAACTGCCAGGATTTAGTATTTGAAGAAATTCAATAAAACATTTTTGTACTAAATCCCCTCGAAACCAATAAAAGAGAACCAGTAAAAACTTTATTTAGCCCATTAGACAATTATAAACCCTAAATTAAAATTTAGCAATTTATCAGATATTATTATATAAATCACATGAAGTAACTTAAAAGTAGTCTAGGGCCAACAGAAACAGGAAGTCACTCTTTTGTAGCATAACAGTTTATACTCTTTCGAATAATACAGTACCCAACAACTACTGTGGAAGAGGTTATGTCGAGGTGGACTGACAGACACGTATAGAATTGAATCGAATCCTTATTGTGATTTAACACTCGAGAATGCATACAGTCGTATTCATACTTGAAAGCAATATTACAATAAAACTTGCATGTATAATTTTAATGTTTAAAGAAGGTTGCTCGCATATCAAATATTTTTCAAGTCTTGTTGGCATATTCTTTTATGATTTAAAAAAGAAGGGACATTGTACAAATTTGGTACAGAACGTTTTTCCGGTAACTGACAAAGTTAATGAACGGTTGATCATATTTCTATTCCTAATGTTATATTGGTAAAAATTACTCATTTATCTCATAAAATAGTCATTCTATCTTATTTCCTCATGCACGTCTTATTCCAAGCTCACAAGCAAGAACCACCATGAAATAATATTGAGACTCCACTGATGGTATCGTCAGCTTTCAAGCAACAAGAATGTGAAATAATATTAGGACTCCCTCCTATTGAAAATATAATTTATACATATTCCACAGATACTTTTACATGAAGTTAACTATTTTTGTCTGTATTTTAGGATGAATTTGCCTTGGGATGTAGAAATGTTAAAGCTGTTACTGCCACAGGGTCCTTGATTGGAATTAAAGTGATCTCTCGCTTCTGTCGAGTGAATTAGTTTATTATACTCCATGCAGTCATATGCAGTTGATAGCTGCTTTTTTACCAATTATTTTAAGCAATTGACTGATTCATAATTTTTTGTGGGGTTTTAGGGCTCGTCAACGGCAAGGTCATTAGAACCCTTACTGATTCATATACTGATACAAACTCGGATCTAAATCCATTGTGATAAAGATTATTTCAAAGTAAAGAATGCTTACTGATGACTCTTTTTCCTAATCAGAATCATTTTTAATAAAACTAACAACTACAGTACTGGTATTATGCTTATATCCATAAGATCTGTCAGTCAATAAAATATTACTTTTAAAATTGTCAGACATGATTTTTTCACTTCAAAAACTTTTATTCATTACTGTATTAAAGACCTTAAGTTATTTAATTTGTCTTGTAGTTCCCTTTTTCTATAGAGGTTTAACTATGCAGTTTCACCAAAATCACTCAGAAAAGTACTATCATAGAAGAGGTGAGCTTTAACTTCACATGTAGCTAGCAGACACTTATAAACCATCGAATTCCCTAAATATTCAAGCATTTGCTATTACTGAAACTGAAATTTTTTGAATAAACATCATCCACAATAACATTTTGGAATGAAATGGGGAAAAATAGTCCAGTTCACTTGGAAATATAAAAGTAACTTACATTTACTGGCAGGTACATAATAAAATAAATATCAGGTAGCAGGTTTAAATAAAGTCACCTCTTTTGAACTTCCACATTGATGAATTGAAAAGTACAGAATGAATCATTTATTAGACTGATATGCTGCATACAGAATTGGCAAAGTAATGAATTAATTCATGACAATTGTGAGTTAGTTGAATATTTAAGCATTAATGATTTACTTTCTGCAAGATTGATCTCATTTAAATTTTTTCGTAATGTTGAATAATGTAATTGACTGTCTTGATGTATAAAAAGAACTGGAAATTCATTATCCTCATTGTTCAAATAGAAGTTATATTACTTTGTTTTTCAAAATAATATTAAAGAAAAAAACAGGAATGTGCCTGAAAGATTTATTTATTTACACATAAATTAGTGTAAGTATATATTCTTGATTTTACATAAAGCATGAAAGAGTTTATGAGTATCAAGGATATTAATCCTGTTGATAAAAAAAGAAAAAAAAATATCAAGATGAAGTTCTAAAACAAGAAATTATCAAAATTAGTCTTAAAGATAAGAAGTTGCTCTTGCGAACTGTCACTGGAGGTTGCATCTTTTTAGCGTTGCTATGGTAACAAAGCGTTCGATTAGAACGCTGTGAGCGTCCAAAACGAACGGCTTTAGCGTGCTGAAAGCGGTGTAAGCGAGCTCCCCGAACTGGTCCTGATGGTCATAAAGTCGAGCGAGGGATTAAAAATTTTAGGTACCATTAAACTCGACACATTCTACCTGCTCTACCAGCTTGCCGCCCGTCGCGCATCCTCATGCCGACCGACCTGCCGCTAATGATTTCATGAGTCACTTACTGGAGAGTTATTGAAAGTGCTATTAATTAAAAGTTTGTATTCCTATGATCTTAAACTTTTTGAATTCCACACATAATTCCAATAAAAATTAACCCAACACGACGTATTTAGGACTACTGAGTTTTAAGTGAAAAATATTCGGTCGCGAAATTTTGGCCAATACAGTGGAGTTTCTTTAAGTCGAACTTCAAGGGAAAGGTTTCGAGTTTTAGAGGACTTCCAGATAAGGAGTTTTTAACATTAATAACATATGCCTCTATAAGTCGAAATTGATAGTCATTAGAAAATTAAAAACTTATGAGATTTAGTTTACTACATTTGTTTTGTGCATAATTACATGAATATAGATTATTTTATGGTACAGGAACAGCTTGAAAATATGCACATATTAAAAGAACTATAATTTCCTTTTGAGTCAAGGAATTAACACATTCTTTGTCAATTGCATTTTCGATTGCAAACAAGGCACTAAATATATTGTCCTCTATATCACTACATCTTTCAATGAAAGTATGAAATCATTTCTTGGAATTGGTTATTGACGTCAACGAAACTATTGCTTGGAGTTAAAGAGTTCCGAAAATAATTTCGATTTACAGAGGCCGCAAAGTTTTTCGAGTTATAGGGTCCGCTAGATTTGTAGTTCAAATTAGAAAGCGTGATATGTATGGATAGTACATAGGGAAATCATATTCAGTTCGAGTTATAACATCTAAATAATTCGAATTGTAGGTTTTTTTTGTACTTCAACGGAAGGGAATGGCTAATTTCTTCGTCTTAGAGAGGACTTCGAGTTAATGAGTTTCCAGTTAAAGAGTCTCCACTGTATATCAGTTTTGGGAGCCCCTTGTCCCCTAGAACAATGTGCGTAGAATTTCAATTATATTTTTTATCCTTTCATGACACATGATTGAAAAGAAAATAATTATTTTGTTTCTCGTACTAGAGTAAATGATTAATTCTCGATAGTGCACAACTGTTCGACACTTCGGGTTTTAGAACCAAATACTTAGGCTTTGGAGAACTTTTTGGCTCCGGTTTTATTTCTTACACAATATTTATTTCCCTCTAAATCATGAAATGTACTTTTTATGCAGTTTATGATGGGAATGAAACAATAAGACATCTTTGTAACAGCAGGTTTGGCTATTCGTCTGAATGTCAGAAATAAAAGGGGTAACCGGTAAGAAAGCTTAGATTTAACTTCGATTTTTCGTCAAACACTTTTTTAACCATGATAGTACTTTAGATCATTTTATCTTCATAATTAGGGTGTTTTCTCAAAAATTGATCGTTCATTGTTGAATTTCTGTTGTTAGAAATGTATGTGCGTGTGTTGACTACAAGAACGCCATTGCCAACACGTTTTCGGAGGTCGATTCATAAATTTAAGAAATATAAGAACAAAATAAATTGTATAAAAAAATTCTACATCACTGATGTTTGGAAACTTTGAATTCTAGAATTCTCAAGCAATTCTCTGAATAATAGATTTAAATTTCCAAATCCAGGCACTAAGTTTTTAGAGAGAAAATATCCTAGTATGTTTAATATTTTATTGTTGTCAGCTATTTTGTATAAAATATACAAGACGCTTCTCTAATATAAAGAATTCCTTCATGTTCAAATAAAATTTTTTTTTTTAGCAGCAGCTCGATAATTTTTAATTTAAAAAATTACCAGGAAAACAAGGAGAGGGAAGAACGAAGCTGCAGGTTCAGATTTCAACAATAAACTCAAACAAAAATAAATTACTAAGATTTTCTCAAATGCTCTTTGTTCAGTTTTCCGCATATCACTTGAAAACATATTTAGAACTAAACATCACTGTACCTAAATAATATAATATTCAATTTCCAACAAATTATGTTTTGTGTCAATTTGTCGTCAGACGAACGGATAAGGTTTACGAGCGCTATGAAATTTGACAAAAATTGAACAATGGATCAAAAAACATTTTCTCCGTTTTTTTCTTGTTTATAACTTGAGAACTACTACTTTTAGAGAAAACGTCCTTATACGAAAATGAAATTTATTAAACGTTCTACAAAATGTGTTTTTCAGAATATTTTCTTTCTGGCGATCTGTTTATCCGCATGTGCGCGTTGAACGTAAGTACACATCTATGTAGTAGAGTCAACATGCACTTTTTTTCCTTCCATGGTGTCTGTGGTCCAAATATGGCTCAAGATGCTGGTGTTAAACTCCTGTAAAATCAAAGAACTGAGAAAATTGACAGCATATTACTTCAAAAACCCTTGGTTCAAAGTTAAAATCCATGAAAACTGAGAAATGTTCAAATTTCCGATACTTCCGGAATTCGGTCGAGGTCAAAATTGTCGGTTCATCATCAGGACTTGATCCAATACATCACAAAATCAGAACTACCCTATCTGATGTACTTAAAAAATACGTATCGACTCTTCGACATAGATGTGCACGAAACTTCCACGCGCAGAAGAGGATAAACAGTCAGGAAAAATATACTGGGTAACACGTGTAGTAGGACGTTTCATGTATTTCATGTTCGTATCAAGATATTTTCTCTAAAAGTTTGTAGTTCTCAAGTTTATAATTCAATTAAATCCATTGTAGAATTTTCTTCAATTTAATCCCGCTCTTTAGCATTTTCCGTTCGTCAGGTGACAAAACGGTACAGAATATAATTTATTACAAATTTAAGGGACAATTTTTGTACAAGAGTATTTTGTTTGCGTTGTTTTAAAGTTTTAGGCGAAAAACTGCAATAATATTGAAAGGGAAAAACTTTTTTTCTTCTTGGCATGCTTCTTTTCGTCACTTAATTACTGCACTATTAGTGAAATGAGCATTTGATGCGAGTAATGTAGTGTTTGGTATCATTTTTCATCATTTTAAGCGTAATTTCAATTATTCTATAACATCACAATTTTTATGGAAATTTTTTTATTGGCAAATCCAACTCGTTTATTGGAAGAGCTGCCCCATCGACTGGGGATTCACGGGACGGGCACAGGTAGACCGGCGTAGACCTAATGCGTAAGGAAATGTCGAGTTTAATGGTGAAATTATCCTTTTACCTGAGGATCTGTCGAGTTTAAGTACGCCCTGCTGGCCGAGCAGTACAGTTTTTCCAGCGGAGTTGGTCTAAAGCAACCTGTTATAAGGCGGCAAGTCTCGCTTAGAGGAATAATCTACAAGCTTGGCGTGTCTAGATTTGTACCACACCGGGCAGGCATATTCTGCGACACAAGGCACAAGGCTAAACTATTTGTCTTAAGTATTGACGCCTGTGCACCCCTTTGTTGAACCAGTCAGTTTTCGTATGTTGTTTCGGGCAGTAATTTTTTGCTTGGTGACCTAGCAATGTGTTTTGTAAGTGAGGGCTCGATCCAGAGTCACTCCTAAATATTTTGGTGTTGAGCAATGCTGCAACTGAGTGCCTTCCCATTCAACGTGTAGTTTTCGGGAGGTATATATGTTCTAAAGATGGAAAGCGCATACTTGGGTCCTTGAGGGATTGAGTCTAAGTTGATTCTCTTCGTAGTTCTTAGATAGTTCCGTTAGCGCGCTCAAGAACTTCTCTTCGATTGTTTCAAAATGATCGGTTTGAACAGTGATAGCGCGATAGTCTGCATAAATGAAATTTTCCGTCCCTTTTGGCAATGGCTGGTCATTGGTATAAACGTTGAAAAGCAGTGGAACTAGCACACTACCCTGGAGAAGCCCATATTTCTGAATATTCTACTGGCTTTTACGTCCATTGAATCATACAGAGAATCTTCTATTCTGAATTAAATTTTCAACTATTCGGGTAAAATTCGAATCTTGAGTTTGGTGGTATAACTTGTCTAGCGGTAAGCTATGTTTAACGGTGTCGTATGCCGCGGTAAGATCAATAAAACGGCTCCAATAATTTTCCTTCTTTCAAAGCCCTCCTCTATAAGTTGTGCTAACTTCAGGATCTGAGCTGTACAGCTTTTACAAGCACGGAAGCAAGCTTGCTGAGGTATTAGACCCGGTTCGATAACGCCAGCAAGTCTGTGGAGTAAATCCTCTCATAAACTTTATTAAGGTGGAAGAGAAGCGAGGTGGGTCTGTAGTTCCGAGGGTAGTTTTTCTCCTTTCCTGGTTTTATTACGGCTATAATATGTGTTTTCCTCTACAGTTTTGGTAGATTATTCGTGTGCATACATTTGATCATAAGGTCGAACAGCCATTTTCTTGTCTTCCCGAACTTTTTTTAATGTTCAACTCTAATCCAGGCCAATTGCTTTTCCATTCGTACATTCTTTTATTGCCCAGTTGAGTTCATCAAAGGTTACTGGTTTAGAGAGATTGCTGATTTCTTGTTGTATATGTCTTTGCTTGTTATTCCTTTTATATTTCTGGGCTACGATGGACTTCCCACTTTTTAGCAGCCGGTTGGCAATTTGTTCTGCCACGGTTGCGCGAGTCGGTGAATTGGTGGGATGGTGTTACCCTTCGTAAGTCTCCATGCTTTTTGACTGTTTCTCTCCATATTATTTTATCGATAAAACAATTTATGGATATCGATATCCATAAATTATCGATAAAACATTATTAACATTAGAAGTGTTAAAATACTTCATTTAAGATGGAAAAGAATCAATCATCAAATTTAATGCACTAGTTTTTCGTTTATTAGTTTTGTGCATTTAACAAACAAAAAAGTCATTAAATCATAAAATTTCGACGAATAGTTTAGATTTTACAAAAATTTGAATTAAATGGTGCAGTCGTGACGTGCCTCGGAAGCGAAAATTCTACCAGCGTGGCTCCCGCGGGATGGTGTACATATACATACAATCAAATTTGATATTAATTTTGTATTATGAATTTAAAAAATGAGGATGCTGTACATGTTTTTAAAAACCAGTGTGTAAACAGTAAGCTTACCAAAAAAACAGTGAGCTTACAATATACAGGATGATTCAGAATTCATATTACACAGTTATGTGTTATACTCAGAACAGCAATATTTGGTAATAAATCCATGTCCGGAAATGCGCCGTTTGGAAGATAGACGACTTTGAAATAAGGTCAAAGGATACGCTGCACGTGCATCAACCAACTCGTACCTGCGTGAACTACAACATATGCTCGAAGTAGCGATCATGCGTTCCATTGCACAAAATGTACTTGCGAAAAACGTTCACATACACACGGTCCAAAAGTCCTGGAGTGTCCTGAATGAGCTCCACTGCAGCAATTACATGGGCAAGGAGATCGTCCTGTGACTCCACAGAGGTCTCGTAAATAATACTCATGTAGCCTCACAGGAAAAAGCCCAGAGGTGTTCAATCGGGTTGCCAACGAATCGGTCCACCGCGACCTATATATCTGTCCGCGAATGTTTGGTGAAGGTACTGACGGACGTTGCGTGAAAATTGGGCTGGCGCGCCATCATGCTGGAACCACATCGTTCGACGGATATGCAACGGCACATCCTCCAAATGCTGCACCAGTACGTCTTGCAGGAAGTTACTGTGACCCGTTAGACGGGGAGGTAGAATACACGGGCCAATCAAATGACCATGGATAATACCAGCCAACACAATACCCAAAACGAAGTTGAAATGGATGGGTATGTGTGGCATGAGGATTTTTTTCATCTTAATTGTAGCTGTTACGACGGTTGAGCAGACCTTCGTTTGTGAAATGCGCTTCAGAAATGCTGTGAAAAGAATGATCAGGGGAAAGTCTGGAACGTCGACACAACGGTGAAAGACCCACGTGCAGTAATCGGTACGTGGCACAAAATCAGCTGGACCCAATGCCTGCACCCTCTGGAGGTGCTTTGGGTGAAGTTGCTGTTCATGGAGAACTTGCCATACGTTGCCTGGAATACATCCACGGCACCTGCAATGTTGCGGGTACTCGTAGACGGGTTCTGGTCGACCAGTTGGAGGACTTCCTCTTCCACGTCAACAGTGCGGCGCGCTCGGTCACGGCCACAATCTGCTCTATTAGTCTTGAAAGTGTCGGTTTCCCGAAGCCTTTGTTCCAACCTTGCAAAAATGGCATGTGATGGACGGACACGACCCTTAAATCGTTCGTGATACAGGCGTTGTGCTAATCGACCATTTCGTCCACTTTCACCGTAGATAAGCAACATGTTGGTGTACTCGGAAAGCGTGTACTCCATTTTGTAATGCACCGTCTTTCTCGATCGCTCAGTTGCAACTGATGTACAAGCGCAACAATTCATTGAAAGATGACGTGACATGACGTCATACAAGACATCACGTGACACAAGACACCGTCCTCTGTCAATGTGTATTGCCTTCCATCGTTCATAGTCGTTTGTCTTTCAAACGGCGCATATCCGGACATGGGTTTATTACCAAATATTGATGTTCTGAGTCCCCTCTACAATACCTATAACAGTGTGATAGGATTTCTGAATCACTCTGTAGATATATTTTTATTTCTTCGTGAATAAAAGATTGGTCTAAGAAAAATCCAGGGCAACGCCGGGTAATCAACCAATGTGAAATTAATCTGTTTTCGTAGTCATTCAGAGGTGGATCCAAGGGGGAGCACAGGGGACTAAATCCCTCCTGTAATAGATATAGTAACAATATTAAAAGGGAGTTTTTTTTACTTTACAAGACGAACTAATAAAATCTGTGTAAAAAGACGATACGACTAACAATGACTTACTGTGCTTTTAAAAATTTCCACTGCGAAGTAGGAACATGAGCAAAGGACTGCATATTTCACTGTTTTGTAGCATACTCGTAAGATTTCAGTAAGATACAAAGCCACTTTTATGATAGAAAATTGCCTAGATCAAAGTTACAATAGAAAGATATTTCTTAAATTGTAAATCATAAATAAAAGAAAATTAGGTTTATAGATCGAATGATAGAACTCAGTGCAATAAATTAATGGCGGAAATGTGTTATTGGCGTACTTATAAAATGTGTTGTATTATTGTACGATTCATGAATAATGATTACGACATATTCATATCGATCTTTGACTTGAAGAATTTTCCATTGACAATCAATTATTTCTGGTTTCCGCAGCATTATCTTTCTCTCTCCGCGCACGTTATTTTTTAAACATTAATTACAAATACTCCGGTGGATGGACTCGCACACCCTGGTCTTAATGGGGTCCCTCCCAAAATCAAATCCTGGATCAGCCCTTGTCGCCGATTAGCAGGAGAATCTCAAGTTTAGCTACTCACGATTCTTCCAAGGTCAGTCCAAGATTCTGAGGGCAAGGCAGAACAATAATTTTGTTTTAACGAATACATGTTAAAAGTTTGAAATATCCAAAGTAACATTCGAGTTATTAAGTCGTTATTTTTATCATAGTAAATTCTAGGAACCAAACGAGTTTGATACACGAATTCGAATTAATCCAGTTCGAAAACTTGATGAAGCTGCATTATTTCACCCAGTCATAAGAGAAAATGAACTCGCGTAATTTCCGCTCCCATCCCCAAATTTTTAAGATTTTTAGGATTTTTTAATATTTCTATGTGCTGTCAAGTCTACTCATTTGGCGTGTTCTGGCGGCCTGTGGACTGCCAATATGGAGAGGCGGCCGTTTGTTCGTCGCATATGCTGTTAAAGATGGACATTCAAGATCTACTGCTCAATTTGATGCAGAACCTCTCTAAAATATTTCCGTGAATGTGAAGATCTTCTTGGAGCGGCTCCATCTTGGTGCGGTTGGAAATCCAACTCGACTGAAATCCACCGGAGTCACTCCATCATCGCTACAACTCCTATTAATACTCCTTATAAGCTAGTATTTTAATCATCTTTAAACATATTAAGATATACTCTTTATGCGTACAGACGCATACAGACCGTTACAAAATTAATATCGGGGTTTAAGGCTTTGTGGTATGTATTACATTTAAGTAATACATCAAATGAAAGAGTGACTCAAACAATTTTGTTGCATGTGCATGCACTGTTTCCTGTCTTCTGTTAGAAAGCGCTATTAGCAAAGATGTGCGACTAGTGAACAGAAAGCTTTTTGTGCTTTACTGTTTGCAAGAACAATCTGTAATTACAGTGCAATGTATTAGGTACCGTTGTAATTCTCCCAGTGACAATAACATCCGTAGATGGTACCATTAAGTTTGAAGACACCGGTTGTCTTTGTAAAGGGAAGAGTACGGGACGACCAAGAGTGGCTGTAGAACGTGTTGAACGAGTGAGAGCCTTTCACACGTAGCCCCAAGATATCGTTTCGGAAGGCTAGTCGTGAATTAGTAATTCCTGTTAACATCTGTGCGGAGAGTTTTAAGGAGACGCTAACAACTACGTCCTTATCGTTTGAAATTGTTACAAGTTCTAAAGCCTACAGACTATGGTTTAAGTGTCAACTTTGCAAGCGAAATTTTGCTGCATGATAAAGATTTTCACGATCGAGTCGTCTTCAGTGATGACTCGACATTTCACCTAAGTGGATGTGCGCATCTGGACACTCGATGTGCGCATCTGGGGGTCAGAAAATCCCCACGAGATGATACAGTTGCAACAAGACTCCCCAAAATTGAATGTTTAGTCATATCCCGGTGGAAAGTTCATGGGCTGTTCTTTTTCGGTGAAGCAACTGTAACTTGATCCGCTACAACTATGGATCTTTGCTCAATTGGAAGAAGCTGAACCAGAGAACTTAATTTGGCAGCAAGATGGTGCGCCGCCTCACTGGCATAACTCAGTACACGATTGGTTAAAAGACGTTGTACCCAACCGCTGGATTTGCCGCCAGGGGCCGAAAGACAGCATGTTACGCATTGCTTCCACGTTCACCCGATCTGACGCCATGCAAATTTGAGAGTTCATAAAGGATGTGTACGTGCCTCCGCTACCAGCTGACCTACCCGACTTTAGAAACAGGATTGAAGCAGTTGTTGCAACAATTACTCAAGACACACTAATCAAGGTTTGGCAAGAACTCGCCTATGGACTGGATGTGTGCCGTGAGACGGATGGTGCTCACATTGAACACTTGTGGGAGAAACTGTTTGAGTTGCTTTCATTTGATGTATTATTTAAAATTTTAAGTTAAATGTAATAAATATTACAAAGCCTTAAAACCCCGATATTCATTTTGAAACACCCGGTATTTCCTTCCCTTTTACGTAAAATATGAACCGTTCGAAAGAGGCTTAATATTATCAAAAACTAAATGTATTTTCATATTTATTCTTCAAAATCTAGCATTTTCAGTGAAATATTAATTTTTATTTATTTTATTTCGGTGAAATGATTACTATTATTATTATTAGGAAATATTCTGTATTATACTTTATTCACCAGAGACCATATAATATTTAACTTTATTCCGAAGTTACATCGTTAGTTGCTTTCTCTAAAATACATTAAATGTCATCGCACGGCATCTGGATGTATATCAATGAAAATGATCATGTATTAGCGCGATGGTTTCAGGTCTTGGAATCGGGGACAAGGGCAACCAATGAAAACGCTAGGTTCCGTACGCTATAGCGTACCTAGAACCTAGAGGCATTGTAATGCATCATTCTGAGCTGGACAGCGATGGTGTGTGGATCTCTCCGTGTTTCCCAGCCTTTTAGTGTCTCCTCGCTGACGTCGAGTGTTTCGAGTTTTACCTGTCTTCGGATCAGGGTCTCGAGGTACGCGTCTTTAACCTTCGGACGAGGACTTAGGAGCTAGTTGAAGTTCTGACTGCAACCGATGTCGTGAGGGCTGCATTTACCTCGAAATTCAAAATAGCAACTGTAAGGAGCATAATTTTTCTTCATATTTTTAACAACCTGGCAAGAATAGAATATTGACAACGAACAACCAGATGATCGAAAGAACGTCATCGAGGTCGCACATAGACAGCCCTATATTATCCTGAGCTACTCTGGACTATCGAAGAATCAGTCCGTGTACATCGTCTGCCGTGGTCTCAGCAGCGAAGGCCGAAACCACAAACAAGCGAAAACGAACTGTTGAATCCAGCGCGGCCAGGCCATTCCACCATCTTTCGAACTTTCAACCCCAAACGTAACACTACCTGTTTAACACAAAACACGAAATTCTGCCAGGAGTCATTCAGCCAGAAGACATCAGCTGGAAGCAGGATCCTAGGAACAGCGTTTTCACAAGAGTGAATGCAAAGATGATCACTTCAATAAAAAATACACCTATTGTTGAAGCAGAATTAATCTCATTGGAGCTTATAAAAAACAAGATTTCATTGCCGTGAAGAAATTCAATTGCCTCGCCAATAATAAGTTCAATCAAGAAATAATTCACACTATTTATAATGTGAATGTTAAATAAATGTTTCAATATGAAAAAATGAGCATAAAACAAATTATATACGATACAATACGTATTTTTTATTCTTCNCTCGTTGCTCGTACAAAGGCAGCCCTAAAAATATACAATAAAAAAGAAACAAATGAATACCATATTATTCGACGGTCAAGGTCGAGCTACCGCCGCGCTCTCTGACGCAGGAATTCTTAAATATTTCCTTTAAGAACTAATAAGTTTCAGCCGGTCACTGGCGCGCCCTGGTGGCGTAAGTTTGAACTACCCTTTTGCGAGGGAGTAGCATCTGTGATATGATTCATTGTTGGCCGCCGCTGGACAACAGCTTACTGAAGAATATTTTACTATATCTTCAAGGCGGGAACGTCAATTCTGCCGAACTGGACAAGCGTGTGGCGCACCTGCACGCAAGAGCCGGTTGATCGACTGAGGTGTACTTAATCTGTTACCTGCATGATCATTTCCGAAACACTACCAAACATGGAGCGTGACGAGGGATTCATATTTCCCAAAAACGTTTTCAAACCTAAACCGTCTATTGAGTCAAAACTGCTTTAGTTGTCCAACAAATTAACCCCATTGCTAATATTTGCGCAAATTTACCCGCGGCAATAGACAATCATCTATCCACTTCTTTTCAAAGTGTTTCTCATCCACTTTGCGCATCAATCACCAACATCTCTGACCACACTGCAGCTAGCATACTCGCCGCCCAATAAACAATGCAAACCCGACCTATTAAAGCGGAGGAATAAAAGGACGCCAAATTTTCATTGAAAATGTATTTGATCATAAAAAGTTCCTAAGGGAACTACAGAAGGTTCCATCCTCCACCCTTACAGGGAAAAACATTTGACAGTTAAAAGTCGACAATGTGAAAGATCTTCAAGCTGAAACTAGAAAACCGCAGGAACTGAAGAAAGAGGACTCTAATACGTCCTACTTCTTCCATCGCGTAACGAAGGAGGAGAAACTATTGTGATTAGAGGCCTTCAGCCAGACGAAGACCTTACAGAACTAAAATGCGCTAGCGAGGCCCAGGATTTCAAGGTTCTCCACCTGTCAGAAATTTTGAAGAAAGTAAATAACATCCAAACTTACTTAGGTCTCTATCAATTTGAAATTGAAAAAACCAACACTGCTGCATTCAAAGCCAACATGACACCTTAATCATCTAAGAGTGACTATTGAAGAACCACGCAATAAGGATAGGGTTACCAGATGTACGAGATATCAAGCATGGGGTCACACTAAAATCATTGTGGAGGAGACCTTTCATGCCCCCTCTACGCCAAACCTAATGATCTCTCGGACTGTCCCAGAACACACTGGTTTGCGCCAAATGCGCAGGGGACCATGTGGCCTCACGGTCAGGCCGCCCAGCGCTCATCCTACTACAACAAAGACAGAAACAGCTGAGCAAAGCTAGGGAAAGAGAAGCAGCCCTTCAAGATAGAGCCAACAGAATCTCACGCCCTACTTTTGCAGGAGCCTCACCTCCTCCCCTTCGCACTACCCTTGCTCAAGCAACCCAAGGATCTCCTCTTACCACTCAGCAAACCCCAGGGATACTTCAACCAATCAGTCCTTCAAGAATTATTCACAGCATTCAAATCCTTTGACATGATCTTCACAATCAGCAAACAAGTCAACATTCTGAAATGACCAGGAAATATCTTCGAGGTTTCTCAATCATTGAGATCATCAGGCATGCCTCTACGAACTCGCTTCATCATAGAGGGAAGCGCAAGCAATCGCAATAAGAAAGTATATACCACACAGTGATTACGATGCCAATTAGGTCGCTAGAAATAATTTTGATAGAAATTGGAACGACTAATGGGCCGCTAACGATAGCGTCGACGTATCGCCGTCCCGTGATAACTAATCCTCTAGATACCAAAGACATTGTCGTCCTGAGAACGCTCTTCCAACACTTCATTATACTAGGGCTATGAATGCCAAACACTGTTCTTGAGGCTGTGTAAGGGAAAATGTGGCGGGAGCAAGACTATGTAAATATCTGGACAACCCTACCCTCGTATTCCCCCCTCCTATTATTCCCACCCTTCTTATCAATGAAAGTACTCACATCTTAGACATTGTCCAATAAACTAGCTCTCATCAACCCCCTACAACACCTGACTTCTGACCACCTCCCCATCCAATTTACAACCTATCTGGGATTTTACCCCTACCAATTCGATCCCCCTCCCATTCTAAAAACTGACTGAAATCAATATACTTCCCGGCTCAGCCACAAAATCAATCCTGACCTCTCATTGAAACTTCTGAAATCAACCCTGCAATAGAACACCTAAACTGTCACATTTCCTCCTCCCGTCTTGCCACAATAGTAAATCTCGCCCCACATCCCCTCCCACCGGACGCACTGGCAAGAAAGGCGTCGCGCCCATAGGAAATTTTACAATACCCGCAACCCTGAAGACAATAAAATTCCTAAAAGAAGACTGCTTCACGAAGAACTACGTTTCTTCCAAGCGAAGGTCTGGCAGGACTTTGTTACAAAAGTCAATATCACTGAATCTAAAGACACATGGAAAATACAACGAATATTAGATAACCCCAATACAGCAATCCCTCCACTTTTGGAGCGGCACAAACATGCATACATATGATGCCAAGAAGGCGGATCTCTTCGCGAACGTACTGGAGGAAATATTTAAGTGCCTCATTATCATCCTCTACACCACCAGCATTGCTGTCCCCCCTCATACATCACTTAAAGATGATCTGGATTGGCAAATTGACCTGAATGAAGTAAAAGACATACTAAGACCTGTGACATCAAAAAAGCCTGTGGTCCAGATAAGATTAAAAGAAATCACCTAAGGCACTTGCCGAGGAACGCCATGGAAGTATCCACAAAAGCTTCAACTCCATGGGATATTTTCCACACCTGGAAATGCGCAACTATTATCCTAATCCCCAAACCCGGCAAAAAACTAAAAGACACCCAACAATCACACACCCATGAGTCTCCTCCCTCATCTTGGAAAAACATTTGAAAGACTCCTCCGAAGACTCTCCTCCTTCCTTGTAAGTAACGACCTCCTTCCCCCTTCGGATTCAGAAAGAACCTCTCCGCCCCCTGCACTCTCCACCTTGCTCAGCCCCTCAACCCCTCTCCCGGTGTATTCCCACTTCGACTTTTCTTACGCATTTGACTCCGTTCATCACGATACCCTTCTCCGAAAAAACCATCCCCCTCGTTCCCCCAATCTTCCATAACATGGAGTAGAGCTACAACAGAACATTTAAAGTTAAAACACCACCGTTCAACTTCAACACTGCGTCGCATCGAAGCAGGCGTTCCTCAAGGGGGTGTTCTTGCCCCAACCCTTTTCTCCCACTACCTTTCTGACCTTCCCTACCCTACTTCCATTACTCGTTCCGTATATACTGACGACGTGGTCCACTCGGCAAGTGCCAAAACATTAGATGGAGCTATTCAAAACCTTCAAAGAGTAACAAACGAGCTTACCGAGTGGAGCGACTATAACGATCTGTGCTATACTGCCCTGCGTTAATCATATACAAAATATGTCTGAACTTAGTGGCCGCATTAATATATGCGACAGCCAGGCAGCACTAAGGGCACTATGTGTCTATAGAACAACATCCAAACGTGTGGCAATGTCAACAGATGCTAGACATACTCTGTGAACGAAACCCAATTACCCTATCCTGCGCATATGGGTATCAGGGGAAAAGATAATGCAGACGAACTGGCACAGTTGGGATCTAAGGGACACTTTTGGCACGGAATCCTTTGGAAAATTTCCACGAAACGCAAGGCTGGAGACAGTCAATTGGGCACACCATCACCACCTCACCATCTGGAAGTCACAGAATATAGCTAAAAAGGCCCGTGAGTTAATTGCTGCACCAAGCCAAGAATATAAGGCCCTACTAAAATTAAGGTAGGAGTCGTATAAGGAAAGAAGTAGATCTACTAACAGGCCACAATGTCCTACGGAGACATTTACACATTATGGAAATTAGTCAGGATCCAATGTGTGGCAGACGCGGCATGGAGGAGGAAATTGAGAAAAGAACAGGCTGGCTTCAAAACAAAATAGGTCATGCGTAGATCACATAAATACTGCGACAAATTGTGAAGCAGAGCATGGAATGGAATTCAACATTATATTTAACATTTGTTGATTATGAGCAAGCATTCGATTCGCTGATACAAAACTACATATGGTATGTAACGGAAGAGAGGTTTCCCTAAAAAGATAAAATATATGATGTAGGCCATGTATGATGAGTATTCATGCCAAGTTTTACACGATGGGAAAGTCTCATCAAAGTAAGAAATGGAGTATGGTAGGGATGCATTGTCACCGTTACTGTTTATTCTGGTTCTAGATGACATTATGAGACAGGAAAAAACAACTGATAAGCGAAGGATTAGGTGGAAAATGATGGAAACCATCGAAGACTTAGACTATGCGGACAATGTGTGTCTTCTGTCATATCGGCATTCTGACGCGCAAGAAAAGTTTTCGAAGTTATGTCAAATCTTGGAGAGAGCTGGGCTTCAAATAAATATAGCTAAAACAAAAGATGCGTGTATTCATGCAAGATACTGCCCACTTATAGTACATAGCCAACACATTGAAAATATGAACTCTTTCACCTATCTTGGAAGCCAAACAAACAAGGAGGAACACTGGAAGATGTTACATCTAGAATTGGAAAAGCGAATGCTGAGTTTGTCCAATTGTATGCAGTATGGAGAAATAGATACATCTCAAAGAAAACTAAACTAAAACCTTTTAAACATCTAGTTATTCTGGTTCTTTTGTATGGAGCAGAAACCTGAGCCATAAACAACAAAACCAGAATGAAATTACAAACTTTTGTGAATAGAGGTTTCAGAAAGATTCTGAACTTCCATTGACCCCAGGCAATAAGAAACGAGGCTCCTTGGGAACTTGCTAGCGAGGACCCAATTGACAAACAAATCAAAAGAACGAATGGAGATGGATTGGCCATACTCCCAGGAAACAGGATAATACCATACAAAAAGAAGCTCTGGAATGGAATCCACAGGGGGAGCATCGGAGAGGAAGACCACGGGGAACGCGGAAAAGGAATATGCTGCAGGAAGCAGGAGACCTTGGAAAAACATGGAAGGAAGTGAAGAGCTGTCAGTAAATCATGTCCGGTGGAAGACGTTCACGGATGCCCTTTAATCTTGAAAAGAGCAACAGGAAAGAAGAAGATATTTGTGTTTGGTCGAGTTGCGGCATGAGCCGACAAGTCGGGAGGTGACCGTACGACTATTAGCAAAGCACTGCGAATGATCTGAGCGATAATCGCCAAGGCGCTCGAGATATACACGATATTTTGTGTACAACGGGTTGTCTATTGGATAAAGCGAAGTGAGATACAAAAGGCCTTTGCAGCCTACTTCAAAGCATGCCAATGCTATTTGGGGACCAGTTGTACACAAACTTTATTTCCTAAATTCGCCGCCCCTCCCAAGAACCGCCCGGGGCCAGAGTCCCGTCAGTTCCCCATCCCCCCACCCCTCATGCTACACCGCTGGTGCGTAAGCAGTACACGCATAGATCAAAGAGTTGTTGGTGTCCGAACTTTTGCCGACAATCTACGGGAAAGGACAGAACTTCCGTTCCGACGACGCAAGTACACAGATATCACCAGAAATGACAGATTTTTTTCTTTGCATAATTTACGCATTGCATTAAATACAATTATTTTAAGATCAATTTTTTCGTGAAAAAAGTGCATAAAATAAGCGAGTAAATACTTTTAAGGAATTTCACACAGTGTAGTTATCATAACAGATTACAACGTAAGAAATTAACAACTAACAATGAAAATAATAAAAACGAATAAGTGTACAGAAACAATTTTAACAGTCATTCCATCAAAATGGTAGAAAATATATTCTGAACCAGAATGTATCTAGCGCCAGACGGACATCATGAAGAATAGTTCCCCAACCCAGATACTCATGACAAAAGCGATAGTCCTGGAAAAATAGTCATTCCACAAATTCCTATTATTGAATAATTTTAAGGTAAATTACACACAAGAACCAACACATACCAGACTCACGGGATACAAATCATGTGACAGAACGAGATATTGCCATAAACATTTCTTTATTATTCTTGATACTTTGTTGTTTCTTTTTAAGCTTATTTGTTTTGAAATCGTTTGTATGGAAGTATATTATAATCACCATCAACTATACATTCCTTTTTTATTAAAGTGTATATATAAACATATACTTGCAAATTCTAAAAATTAATAATTAAATGCAAAACATAGTCTTCTTGATATTTACAATACAAGTACTATAAGTATGCACCTAAATTAGAAAAGAAAAGTTCGTATTAAGTTTGCGGCGTGGAAGTCCGTATGCGTGTACTCGCACTCGGGCGCATTGTTGGCGCAACGTAGTATTCATCTTTTTTTTAACTGCGCTAACTCGCAAATGATGCTTCGGATGAAAAACACCTTGTAGGAACCTTCTTGGAAGGCAACTTCATGATATATCAAATTCAAATTTTTAGTTTACGCTAAAACGTGTCTCTGGAGAAATATTTTCGAAAAAGTTTTCCGTGACTTTTGACCTTGAATATTTTTTTAGCACAAGTAGGATATATAGGGACTTCGGATATTTCATTTGAAATGACCTTAAGATATATACCAAATTTCATCTCTACGCGAATTTGCGAATAGGTTATGTAATAAATGATACAACAAAATAGATCGCTGGGTAGATTAATGACACATTAAGTATGCAACATGCAACACAAAAAACTAGACAGTAAACTGATTGTAAAAAATGCCTTATAATAAAACTATTTCTCTTTCTATTGAAAATGTTTTTTACCAGGTGTAGTCTTGTTTAAAAAATTTGAACAGAGTAACATTGGATTTTGACAGAATGTCAACGGTCTTCGTGGTCTGTTTTGAAACTGGCAGCGTCTTTGATCCTTCATTTTCTCAACATATAGTCCAGTCACCAAGTACATTTTACCTGGAAAAAGTTCCGATGTTAATGATCTTTTAATGTGTTGTATGTGGGTATTCTATAGAGTAGAATCCAAGTTTTCAAATTTTAGAACCCTGTGCCAAAAAACTCGAAATTTTCGGACCTCTTTTAGTTTTTTGCTAGTAGTTCAAAAACAACGCGTTCTAGCTGAAAACATTCCATTACACAAGTTAATGAGCATTAAATTTCGTACAATTTGCACTGGTTAAATGTGTTTTTTAAATTAAAACATACCGAGATATGGCGCTTCAATATTCGACAAAATTTTCAAACTACCGAAAAACTGGGGAAAATGTGGATTTTTTCCCTAGTAACTTCCATCTTTCAACGCTTCTGTATGAATTTCGTTCAATAACTTAAGTAATAGGAACCCTACCCTTTAATGAGATATTTATTTCAGAATTAACAACACAATTATCAATGTTTAAAAATGTATTTTATAAAAATATATACTACTTGTAATGTCATGTTATATTATTAACTAAGTAGAATATAGATAAGTTATTACAAATTAGCCATTAATATTAACTCATAAAAGCCTTGACCTCTTTGATCCCGATGGCAAGCCGGCAAGTCGCGAAGGCGCAATATGGCAAGGTGGTATTTGGATTTTATAATGGAGCACTTTGGAGATGGAAAATATTCGGTAGCGAAGATCGTCGAGATTCGAAGATCTTATCTGTGTCCATGTTCCACCGTAGTGTCACCATAAACTGTCCCCTACTTCCGAAATTTGGCGTGGTGTTGCTTCATCTTTGAACACACAAACAATGTCAGACAGGCGACGGTTTTTCTCATAAACAGTGAAAACTTTCATCTTTCCTGGACCAAATGGGTTCGATGTAGTGTCAAACCCACTTGTTGCGTGAAGGAAAAGAATATTCTGATTATTGTATTTGCACGAAGCTGACGGATACAAAACACTGGGGGCATTACGTCTCTCACTCTTTAGAAAAAAAAGACGTTCTTTTGAGAAGACACTAACGCAGTCAGTAATACTGAGAGATTGATGTCTTCTTCACCTGTGATATTAACACTATCAAATTCAGAAGCCTTAGATATTGTAGTTTTCACTATCATGGTATCTGCTTCTTCTATTGCTTGCGTAACCTCGATACCCTTTGCTGACATATCAGTCATCAAGTTTCTCTTATTGGTGTCGTTGGAGAGAAATTTTTGTGACAGTGTAACGACCGTTGTTAACGAAAATACCAATTTTGTGGACGACTGCAGCAATACTTGGCGATATTGTTCAGCTGTTTAGTGTTCTGATAGACGCCGTTACTAGGGCGGCGAATTCTTCTATGGCATTACATCCAAAGTGTCTCTGTACGTAGTCCACATAGGTCGAACGTGTGATGTAGTCTTACACCATAGAACCTTATGCAGCAAGTACCCTCTAACAATTATAGCGCATTTTCTGCTCCCAAGGTCTCCTTCCTGTACAGGAGCGAATTCTTCGTACAACGCTGACATGTTCTTGCGTAATCCTTCCTGATAGAAAAGGATCATGGGAAAGGGTGCAAGATCAAATGTAATAAATCTTTGAGGTCATCCTCATACTGATTAGTAATGTAAACTTGTTGAAAGAGAGTAAGAGGGTCGTTATAATTTTTGGGTTTTAAAACTTGAAAAAACTAGAAACTGAGGTTAGTTAAAACCTTATTCTTTCGTTTCAATTTCACTTCTTCAAAAATTTCTCCTACCATTCTCGTCATGCCGCTGATACAGATTCCTCGCCTCAAGTGACAGTTCAGCACTTCATTAGCAATAGCTGCTGTACTGACTAACAGAAGATTCTCAATTTCAAGGAATGGTGGATGTTCAGCTAATCAATCAGTTTCTCAATATCACTATTATCCCTGGTTACACAGAAATGTCTCATATCTACATGTGTTTAGATATTCCTTAACGTACTTCGGTGAACATCTCTATCTGTTCACAGATGTGTTGGAGGCAAGGCATATCAATAATCCATGGAGACAGAGTCAATCACGCCGCGTCCACGAGTCAACCCTCCATAACTCTTCATCGCTCTCATTAGAAGCTCTATGGTCATGTCCGACGATATTCCAGGCTAGAATTTATCAGTTCGACGAATAGTGAAGTAGCCCGAAGTAGTTAACTTATGATATCCATGAGGATCCATTTTACCTTCAAACCTGAGCATGTCTTGGAGGTAGAGGTGTGCACTCTAGGCATAATTCAAATGAACTACTACATAGAAGTAGGTTATCATATCTCCGACACTCCTCAGGTACAGGTTATTGTCACCCATGCGGTCAGTTTGAATTTCAGGGTACACATACGAAAGTATTGGATCCATAGCGTAGCCATTGGGCCACTAGTCTCAATTTTCTACAGCATTGCTGAGAATTTCAGTCACTACATGGAACACAGGATCATTCTGTGCCATTATCAGAATAATGGATCTTTCAGGAGATTTAATAACTGTATCCAGTGCAGATACTTCTTCCAGTGTCAAATCCAACCTTTCAATAATTTAATCAGCATGAGTGAGGGTGAACGTTCGAACGGCCCTGGCATACGCATGTCCAGACAGGATCTTATCAACACTGTTTTCAGTGTAAACCATGCAAAACAGCTCTTTTTTCCACTCCCCGCCATAATCGTAACTCTCGCACCCATAAATGACATTAAGAGATGGAAACCTCTCTAACTTTGAAAATTCATATATCGCAAACTAATGAACGAAATCCTATCAAATTTAGGAAATTATCTAATTTACCTAGCTAGAACAACCACTTAAAATTTAATTAAAATTTGTGACAGGTGAAATTTAATTAAAACCCACACTTTTCGCGGTTTTTCGATATTTTGAAAATTTTCTCCAAACTTTGAAACACTATATTTTGGTACGTATTTCCTTTAATAACACGTTGAACCACTGTAAATGGTAGAAAATTTAATGCTCATTAATTTTTGCAATGGAGTGTTTTCCGCTAGAACGAGCTCTTTATGAGATACAAGCAAAAAACTGAAAAACGTCCAAACATTTCGAGGTTTTTTGGCTGCCTTGAAGTTTCTCGTATTGGAAAATTTGGATTCTACAGCACAGAATACTCACATACAACATATTAAAAGATCATTAACTTCGGACATTTTTTCAGGTAACTCCAATTTTAAGTACAGGGTGACTGGACTAATATTGGTCCTTTCCATCGTAGCGCATGTCTAAATTTCTTTGAGATGTCAAGGGTGGGCGTCGTACAATTCAGACGAACATACGTGAATCTTTCATGCTATCACAATTACTAGTATGTTCAGACTCTCTTCCACAAGGTAAATAAAAAATTTAGCAATGAATAAATTTGTCAACAAAGCGGCTACAAACTGCGTATTATCACGTGGAGGACAAACTAATTTACTCACCAGAAGCAAGCAAGGGACCTTGTCGTTAATACCGATCAAGGGCCCTAAGGCAGAGGTGGATTCAGGCACACTCCGAAGATTTATTCTTATAAAAATAGCTCGGCACGTGTTATAATATTAACAGAATACCAACAAAATTGTATTTATTAAAACAAAAAAGTTATTTCAGAAGTACGTATTATTATAAACAGATTCGGCAAATATTATTTATAAATTGTAACTATTAAAATTACTAAATTCGAGATTTTTTTATTTCAACAAACGACGTCCCTAGGTAAGAGTCAGTGTAAAAATCCGCCTCTACCCGAAGGAAAACCAGAGAAAACCCCGGATAGTCTCTGGTTCCACACAGAACCCATAACTTGTAACCGAACATAGTCAGCTTTACTTTTACGAATTGATTTGCCTACTACGACCTATTTCATGATCATCGTTAACCGACCGAGAAATTCTGTTTGAAAATTCCCAACTGTTGAAATGAGGCATAAAAGAGAAGGATTCCGAGAAATAATCTTTGTTCATCGAAAGTACAATATCGGCAATTCTTTGATACATTCGGGAAGGAAACTCACTCTAATAAAATATACTCCATGTCCTCATAATACAGAATCATCTCCGTTAGGTGCAATGGGGTCAAATCCTTCCGGTTTTTTACAGTTCATTTTGAGTCTCGCGGGTGCCAGATTTTCGCTTACAACCTTGTGTTGTGTCAACTGTCCTCGATTTTTGTAAGACGCATGTCATTTTACTTCTTACTATTACCTTTTTAACTCGTTTTATTTCGTCTTTCACCTAACAGTCTGGAAAATAAAATGTCAAAATTTACCAAGTATATTCACGCGCCCGTTACTAAGTTCCTAAAGTATGGTTCTTTTCTATTATGAGCAACATAAAGCACTTAAAGAGATCCTTAAACATCATTTTCAGTAGAATAAATTAAACATCTGAAGCTTCGTCATCGTCCGTCAAAGTGAATAACAAAACAAAGTGACCTAACTAATGCAAAAGGAACACAAATAAAGAAAGTCTTCTCGTTCATATTTATACGAAAAAAGTTAACACAGTATATACTACGTATATCGGAACAATGGGCACGAAACAACCGTCCTATGACTTTTCTACGTGCGTCAGTTGCGAGCGGCAATTCCCCCGCAAGTTACCTATACCTGAAGCGCAGAGCGCACAAAGATCTACAAACAGATCGGCAGTGTTTGGAAAGTTATGCCTCGGGTACCATTTCGCTGAATTACTCCTGTTTTTGAGTCGCACCAAAGGAGGACAGAAACCGAAAATTCTAAAAATGAAAAAGCTCACGTAAACATAAAACACTACACAAAGAGACTGGCGGAAGCTTTATTATTTTATTTTTATAGAATTCATAATCATACTTAAAACATACATAGTAATTCCCACACATCTATCAATCTTCAAAATACTTAGTACTTAAATCCAAAGTTTTCTGACTCAAGTTAATTTTAAAAAAATTATGATTCTGGCCGATCTACAAATAGATCGCTGAGCGTTAATGTGTGAAGACAATTGTTCGCAGACTTAGTAGAATTTTCTAAAAAAATTTATGCTATCACCATGAAGAATTCCACGAGTAATATCGCGAGGAGACTTCGCATTATCTCAGTATGTAGAAATCTTCAGACATTTTCTGCGTATCCTAATAAGCAGAAGTCTCCCTTACGTAAAAGATAATAGCACCAAAGTTACAAAAAATCATTAAAGCTAAAATTTGCGCAACATAACGGAATTATTGTATATTTCCAACATAAAATAAATAGAAACTTCAAGAAACAAATGAACTTGATGAAGTTCTTAGAATTATTATTGCAGCTCACGGCTTCCAGATGAGTCACGAATAAGACGAGTGTCCATGATTCAATTTTTTTCTTCAACCAAAAATACGTAAGAAAAACAATCTAAATTATTGAAATGTGAAAGTACATACAATAAAATGCATTAAAAAAGACGGTAAAAAGTTGGAATTCCGTTTTTACAATATTTATCGGAAATGTGTTGAAACAGTCTTTTTAGTGCTTTGTCGAATAGAACTTTCAATATACAAGTTAAAAAAATTAAGTTTCATTTGGAAGCTCCGGGACACGACAACAAGCACATAGACTTCAAGCGCAGATGAAACATTAACAATGCGCGTGCGATGATTTGATGGACGCAATATTCCCACTGAGATGGACGCAATATTCATTTCACGGTCGAATTCTATTGGCACATCCGAGCTTTTTTTCTTCTTCAAAATATGTATTGAGACAGCTGTTTTGTTTGTAACTATATTTGGATACATAGTTCCTTTGAGATCTTAAGATGCAAAAAAACATTACTTCTTGATCGAAAAATTACGAATAAATTGTACTTTTGAAAACTACCCCATAATTGGTGAGCTAGCACGAGAACCAATGCACCTATCTAAAAAATGTTAGAAATTCAATGAGAAATATATTTTCATATACCTATCTTTCTCGGAAACCTGACAGTTTTGCGACAAAACGGCAAAAACTGCGAACGTGCATCTTAGAGGTAACTTTTAGGGATGCGTGGAAATTTAGGGGAGAGTTAATAATCGTAAACAATAGTACATTCTACGCCTAATTACTAAGTTTCAAAACTTAGTAACTTTTTTAGTCTAATTTCAGAGTACTACCCGTGAAGAGTAGATTGCTAATAATGAAAACTTTCCTTACCTAAATATAGCAGCAAGGCTTGGTCCCATATTGGACATAGTACTAGCAGCACCCGACTGATGGTCATCGGAACCATCATCACTAAGAGTTTTACGACAAATTGGGCAAGTTCCATGCTGCAGAAAAATATGAGTCAACGTTTCATAAACAATGTATTCACTTTAATTTAAGCACACATACCAACAAAACTCACCAGTTCTAACCAGGGAATTATACAGTTTTCGTGATAAACATGCTCACATGCTAGTTTCCGTACAGGTTCATCAAGTCGAAAATCTTCCCAACAAACAGAACATTGCAAGTTCTTACCTTAACAAGATAGAAAAATAAGTAAGACAAAAGGAGTTTATTAATGAAAATGTTCTTAATAAGAAATTGTACTTACTGACTTGATCTTCTGTAATAACAACAATTGGAATTTCTTTTATCTTTTCTTTGGCCAATGGAGGAGGGCCAGAGCCATCCATCTGATTAAGCAGTTGAGTTACTATTGCATCAAGACCTTCTCTTCCCCAGGCATAATCTCCAGGGTTTCCAAGGAAAAATCTGGAGAAATTATTTAATAATTATGGCGAACAACCTTGTAATATTCTTACTTAGTCTAAAAGACATGTTGATTTTAACTTCAGATATTCTCATAATTCGTGGTGCATTGTATACTGAAAACATTATACATGGTAATTGAAAATTAGTTTTTCTAACCCAATTGCAAGAGTTTCATTCTGAAATGTAAAATACAGAACAGGACTACATATAATTATTGACTTTAAAAATAATTTATTACTACTTAGCAGTCATTATATAATTATTGACTTTAAAAATAATTTATTATTACTTAGCAGTCGTTTTATCACTTAAACTTCTAACATTTTGTCTCTAGTATTCCACGTTCTAAATTCTAGAGGTGTTTATAATTAAACAGAGAACCTTTTGCATACTTCATGCTTCACCTTTGGAAGAAATTGACTTATTTCTTGTAATACATAGTGTAACATTTGAAGCAATGTTACCATTATCCATAATAGTTTACAACAAAATTCACTAATTAATAATTAATAGTGGTTATGTTTTCTTTTTCCTTTGCAACATAAAACGTAATGTCATACTGAAGTTTCTGGAAAAGAGAAAGTTAGCAAGCTACGACTTGTTATGGCGTAGATAGCGAGGGGAGACGAACACAAAAGTTTATGGCTCTGTGGAGAGTTTAAAAATAATTCTTGAGTAGTAGTCGGGAACACCACTTTTGACATCCCTCAGGAACTCGCGCGGGAAGTTCCACTAATCACAGAACTTCACTTAGTATTAAGTATTTCTCTTTTTGGTATAGACTTTCCGCCAATTCTAGGTCACTAAAGTGGAGCGGGATGGTTTTGGCGGTGCGTGCACCGACGTGCAGACGAGGAGATGGGACTTGGACCCTGGAATTATATCCCCTCCATAGTTTGCTCTGCCGTAGAACAAAGGAGAATATCAGTCTTCTTTTTTTCGGTGTTCGAAGTAAGTCGGGCTAAATATTTCGATTGTCTCGCGAAATCATTAAGACGAGCATCTAGTGGCTATCGGAAGAAGAGTTGGTTAGAAAAGATTGTTCCTCGACACAGACAAACTACGTCCGCCGACCAGAGGGTCCGCATACTGGTGGCGTCATACAAACAGTACGACAAGTGTCGTAAGGCTGGCGTCACACGAACAGTAAAAGTGTCGCAGTGTCGGACAACGCATTACTGTCCGACGTAGAAGCACAATGCTTCTAACGGACGCAGGCACACGAGTGACGCGCAACGATATTACTGTGCGTTCAGCTCTTGGCTTGAGACCACACTTTCTGGCCTGCGACATTCTTCTAGAAACGCACGACAGTTTCATGGGTGGGAAATAGGAATAAAAAATAATGGTCGTAATAATTGGCGAAATAGTAACGGATTTCAAGATCTCAAGGGTGCTGAATCTGAATAAGAAATTATTTTTTGTATAAAATTGGGGGAACACGGTAAAAAATGGCTTTGATGCCGAAAATGTGCAAACTCATTTTAAGTATTTTCTTTTTTTTCGTTCAACTCGCGGGTTTTCAGTCATTTATGAATATTTAACGAAGAAATTTCGAAATTTTAACAGTAAAGTTTTCAACTATTGTTTGTGAGAGAGACATGAGTTAGAAAGTCGTAACTTATTTCCCAACTGAGTAGTAATTTATTAAGTATTTTGTGTGATTTTACGAGTTGGTGTATTGAATTGAAAAACTTGAGTGAGGAATGTTTACCTGCATCATATTAAAGCACAAGGCATAAGGCATAACCAAGTTGTAGTTCATAATATGCAATAGCAAAAATATTATAGAAGTTTAAAGAGCATCGTCCGTGCTGCGAGCGAGGCGCCCTTAGCGATTTCAGCACAACATTACCTTGAGAAGAACATTTCTTTGGAGTGTTGTTTATGTACTTCAAAATTCATTCTATTATTATGTTTGATGAATATTTTATTTTTAAAAAATCTGAAACGTAATTTAAAATTTAAACATTTATAATTAAAATCTAAATCAACACTTTTTTAATCAATTGAATTATTCTGTTATTTCAAGCATATATTGATATTTAAGTATGTTACAATACTTTAAAATCAATTGTTGATTCGCAATGAAAAATTGCACAGAATATTGGCTCACTTGGCAACCCTGCAGTCGTCTACCCAGCTGGGTTACAGTGAAATACCCAATAGTGGAGGGGTGCTCCAGGAAAAATGCATTGTACTCCGGGTCGCTAGGGAAAAACCGAAGTCAATAGCGACACAGTTAACATTCTAGAGTGGTTAGTTTTCTTCACTTGGAGAGTTACACAAGTTGAAATATTTTAGTGAAAATAGTAGGAAAATTTCATATTGAGAGCGAAATGTTGATCAACGAAATTAAAAACCGTCCACTACATGGAATATTTCCAGCCACAAGAATAAATCAAAAATATATTCATCGTGGTTGGAGATTGCAGAGGCATTGATTCCAGATTTTGAAAATACAGAAGAGTTGTAGAGAAAATTAATAGGTGAATATTTACATTATAAAATACATACTTTTTTACTGTAGTGTAATCTATTTCTTATGGTGTATTAGACTTTAGGAATTGTAGACCTATTTTAGATTTTTTCGTTCTACTAGTCAATTTAATTGAAAGTATCTTGCATGGATAAAAGTAAAATCATTAAAAATATATTTTATCAAATTTGCCTTTTTTAAATGTTTATACAGTTTTGTTTGGTGTAATGGATGAGTTAAATTTTTGTTGGGGGAGCGACTATTATAATGCATACAAACTTTTAAACACTAATAATGAAGAATTAAATTAATGGGGTATTTTTAACAAATATATTTTTCTGAGCTTGTGCTCAGAACATTATCGAAATCTACACTGAGGGTACCCAGAGAAAGGCATACTCTGACGGTGTCTCCTCTGCGCATGCGCCGTGGTTCAGTCTGTGCATGCCTCGTACTGTGCTTTTAAAGAAACGGACAACGATCTGTTATCCGTGTGCCCTCTCAAAAACGCGCGTTCAATGTATCTGTCGTCCGACACTGCGACACTTTTACTGTTCGTGTGACGCCAGCCTTTTTTCATATTTCTTAAAAAAACTGGGTTTATAATACTATGTTACGGAATATTGACATATTTTATGGACATTTTTAATTGAAACAAAAATTTACAAAAATAATATTTTGTAAATTTCAATTTTTTTAAAATAAATTGCAATATTAATTTACTAAAAATGATATAAAATGATTTAACTAAAGTATAAGTGCAGTAGTTACATTATTTATATATTTAAACATGTTGATCTAGGATTTATTCTGATTCTTTGGATCTCTGAACATCTTCATTCTTGTGCTATAGATTGCTGATAGATATCATGGATTGTATTGATAGTTGATATTGTTCGATGTCACGAAAACTGTCTATTATCGCGTATACGGAAAAAATGATCGATGATGCATTTCAGAACCTACTCCTGGCAATGGTTGCATCACCAAAGAAAAAACTATTTTGCTCTCTCGTTGCACAATATTCAAATATTATTTAAAATGTTAACTTCTGAGAAAATAATATCTTAATAACTAAACATCTCAACCTATCTCAAAGCACTACGAAACTTAGTACACACGTAGGAAACGAACTGCGAAATATGTATACTCCACGGTGGCTTTCCTCTCGGTAATATTACTCAATCCCTGTGCAGGACATAGATTCGCTGAGAGGACATTATGGAATTTATCATTCCCTACGAAGCGTGCTTCATGTTTTCAACGGACTATCCCTGTCGAAGTATTAACATCGTTGATACTTCTTCTCGAAAGGAACTCCCTACTGACAGTGAATGGAAGAGACCGCAGATAACACTGGACATAGAGTGAATGTAGGGAAAACAGCACAGAACATTTTTTTTTTTGTGTGGGGCTTTAAGGCTGCCGACATCGACGTCATTAAAGCCCTAAAATTTTGTACAGGTAGGGAAAATGCAGTTACGCACTAAGGAGAGCCAACATGTCTTTCCCCGCGTGTGGGACTCGCCCATGCCCACTAAAAACCCTCCTGAATTACAATAGATCCCAATATTTAAAAAAATATATAAATCCGAAAATACAGAAGAAAAATTAAATTTAGAAAGAGAAAAAATGTTAATTCAAAGTAAACGCACAAAAAATCCAAACCCTCCCGAGAACTTGTGGGAGGAGCCCCGTTTCGTATTTGGATTTGAGTAATGACATACGAAGAAATATCAGATACCGTTCCAGAGGTCACATTTCTGAAGGAATCTAAAAAGACGTATCAAAATTGGTTCATTTTGCCCAAGCATAACGTTCAAACTGTTCGGTAGATTGTGTCCCCGTCGGCTGGTACTATATTTGACACTTCAGAAGAAAGTGTTCCACGGTGTTTTGCAAGTTTCACAGATAGGGGGAGGTTCACCGCGTAAGATAGCACCGGTCAATACGAAGACGTGAACTTTTGCTGAAATTTTTGAATCCGCCTCTGCCTTAGGGCCCTTGATCGGAATTGATAGGATGGTCCCTTGCTTGCTTCCGGAGAGTAAATTAGTTTTTTTTCCTCCACGTGGTCATACGCAGTTTGTACTGTTTTTTGACAAATAATTTATTATTAAGATCACTTCTTCACGTCTGTTCGCACGGGATGATGACACCCATGACTTAGCGGAGTCTTTTACCTTTCTCATCCTGAAGGCGCGAGTTAGTCATTCGGCTTGCCATGTCCCAAGAAGAGACGATCTTATGGCAACATGTGAATCTGACGTAGGGACAGCCCTCTAAGTTCCCCGTTTCGCTGCCTCATCAGCTTGTTCATTACCCACAATACCCACGTACCCAGGAACTCAATAAAGGATTATTTCAAAATTTTGAAATACTAGATGGCTTATTAGATTCTGAATTGTCAGTGTTAGGATGTCAGAAGTGTACAGTGAAGACACTGACCACAGAGCACTAATAGAGTCACTGCAGAGAATCACACGCCGTACCGACGATAGCTGAATGAACTTCAGCGTCTTAAGAATTGCAATTTTTTCAGCAGTGTACACGCTGCAAAAGGAATGGAGGCGAAAAGAACGGGTGGCACTGTGGAACTATGGCAGTGGAAAGCAGCACCAACGGAATTATTCACTGCTGAGCCATCATTGTATACGAACAAATGATCCAAATAGAGGTTTTTTAGTTCTCCGAAGTGATGTTGGTATACAGCGGCAGGAGTATCTTGCTTTGAAAGTTGAGATAGCCGAAAGTCGATGGTTGGTTGCATGAGGGACCAAGGTGGTGTAAGAGAATGTGGGTATTTCACTGGAGGAGGCAATGTGATGACATTTTCCTCTAGCAGATTTTTAAAACGGACACCCGTTGGGCGGGGTAACGAAGGTCTTGCAGCGTAAGATGAAATAAATTTTGGAAAATGTAGGTGTTCCCGAGTGGGGTGATTTGAAACCCCCATCGGATTCACTCCGTAAGATCCAAGTAGAATATCACGTCTCTTGTTAAGAAGTGGTTTGCCAGCTACTGCTAGTAAGCATTCTATTCGACTAGTGCGAAAAGCACCAGTTGCAATGCGGACTCCTGCATGATGGAAACTGTTAAGGGTTCTGAGAGTCGACAGTGATGCGGAGACGTATACAATACTGCCATAATCTAATACAGACCGAATGAGACTTCTATACAGGCGAAGAAGGCAAGTGCGGTCTGCACCCCATGATGGTGCTCGGAAGCAGCGAAGGAGGTTGAGGGAAGAATTACAACGGGATTGTAGTTTTCGAATGTGATTGCGCCACGTTAGTGCGCGTTCAAATGTGAGACCCAGGAGTTTTGCGGAGTCAAGGAATGGAAGACATTGGCCCCGAAGAAAAAGATCTGGATCATTATGGAGATGGTATATCCTACAGAAATGCATACAGCATGACTTGGATACAGAAAAACTAAAAGCCGGTAGACATGCTCCACTCGTGTAAACGGTTTGTGTAAAACCAATTGCAGTTGCCTCTCGATGACAGATGGTGCTAGACGAACAATAGATGGCGAAGTCGTCAACGAAGAGAGACGCATGTACCGGTTCTCGAACCACTGACGCAATGCTATTTATGGCTATGGCAAAGAGAGTGACGTTTAAAATTGAGCCCTGTGGGACACCGTTTTCCAAAGGATGACTAGATGACATAAGTACCGAGGCGAACGCGGAAAGAGCGTTGAGATAGGAAGCTCTCCAGGAACAGAGGAAGACAGCCTCGGAAGCCCCACGAGTGCAATGTGCGTAGGATTCCGTACCTCCAGGTTGTGCCATAAGCTTTTTTCAGGTCAAAACATATGGCCACCAGGTGTTCCCTTAATACAAACGCTGATGAGATGGTAGACGACAACGCAACAAAGTGGTCTAGCGTTGACCGCTGTTTTCTAAAACCACATTGGATATTGGTGAGAAGGTTTCGCGATTTCAGAGACCAAACAAGGCGACAATTTATCATTCTTTCTAAAATTTGCAAACGCAGCTTGTCAGAGAAATCAGTCGAAACTGCGACGGATTAGAACGATCTTTTCCCTCCTTCAGAAGTGGAATAATTATGGCCACACGCCATTGAGCATGGACGGTATGCTTATTCCAAATACAGTTAAATAACTTTAGAAGGAATTTTATGCCTATCTCTGGAAGATGTTTTAGCATCGCGTTATGTATTTGATCAGGACTAGGGGCTGTATCTTTTGAAGACGCAAGGGCAGAGGTCAGCTCCGTCATAGAGAAAGGAATGTTATATTCCTCGTCTCTGCAACTGGAGAAACAAGCAACTTTTACGCGCGAGCTTTCTGTTGAAAAAACGTTGGAGAAAAACCGGAAGAGTTAGCGACTCTTTTATAGTGCGATGCAAGTTCCTCTGCGGCGACTTCGGGCGAAGTTTCGAGCTGTCCATTCACATTGAAACCAGAGATGGAGAAAGAGAACTCCCAGAGGAAGAGGACAAAATGAGGGGAGTGAAAAGAGGGGGACAGTTTTGGGGGCTGTAGATTCCATAGGAATGTATTTTAATTTCATCCCCGTGTTCCCCACCCACCTCGGAGTCCAACAAGGGGACACCCCACTGGGGTGCCAGGGTTCACACGGGGATATAGCGGGGACACGCAGGGTTCTTTAAACAGTTGCTCCAACGCCGCCGACCAGCGAGAAGGACCCCCTGCGTGCCCCCTCTCGTCCTGGAGTTTAGTCGAAGACCTAGTCCGAGCCGATTGGTCGGGGTTGGGTTAGCCCCCCATCACCTGTCTCGAAGAGGCCGAGGCCAAAGCGAGTGTATTGGGGCGCATCTAGAGTGCACGCAGAAGTTCCTCAACTCACCAGGATTCCCATTCCTTCCGACACGGGTCGCCATGCACGGCAAACACATGGGTGAGCGTTCAGCACACAGAGAAGGCCAGTAAAGAAGATAAAAGCGATGAAAGTGAAAAAGTAGTACAAAGAAAGGAATACTTGAGAGCCTTCTCTGTATCCCGTCAGGACGTGGACCGACTCACATCGACGTCTAAAGATACCTTATTAAGATAGTTAATTTAATTCCAAGATAGTTAATTCCTTATTAAGATAGTCAATGAAAAATAGAAATAATAAAAGAACAAATCTTTATTTATCCCTTTGTGAAATTTGAAGTCAATCCAGTGATCCATACGAGCAGTATAAATTTATTTCTAAAACGTTACAAACGCTGACATCTGCAAACATAAAAACCGTATATTCAATCGGTGATAGCAGACGCCAGATTTAATCAATTTTCCGGAAATTAACGTCGTTAGACGCGCTATTTAATCAGCTATTCGCTGACATAAAATTTAATATTGTGAAACAAAACTGATTTTTTTTCTTTTGTCCGGGGTTTGGCCTCAAATACTCCAATGTGCGTCGTCCGTTTCTTCACTCGCACAGTACGGCGTATGCGCAGACCGAACCACGGCGCATGCGCAGTGGAGACTTGGCTAGGGAAGCTTTTCTGAGTGTATCCCCTCAGAGTAGATTTTGATATTGTTCTAAACACACGCTCAGAAAAAATACATGTTAAAAATAACATTAATTTAAATTTATTTTTTATTAGAATAAATTACATTATAATAAAAAAAGTACGTATGAAAAATGAAAATTATCAACTAATAATTTTCCCTCCGACTCTTCTGTATTTTCAAAATTTGGAATCGACGGTTCAGCAATCTCCAACCACGATTAATATTTTTTTGATTTATCCTTGTACTCTTCGCTGGAATTACCACAAATGTTTTGAATTTCTTCAATCAACATTTCGCTCTCAACATGAAATTTTCACTGAAATGTTCAACTTGTGTAACTCTCCAAGTGAAGGAAATTAACCAATTTAGAACTGTGCCACTAGTGACGTTGCTTTTCCCTTGCGACCCGAAGTGAAATATCTTTTTCCTAGAACACCCCTCCACATTATTGGATATTTCACTGTAATTCAGCTGGGTACCTAGTAAGCCAATATTCTGTGAAATTTCTCATAGAAATCGATTTTAAAATACTGGAACGTACTTAAATGTCAATATATGCAATAAATTCGTAAATAATTCAATTGATCATAAAACTTGATTTCGATTTTCATAATAAATGTTTTATTTTTATATTGCATTGTAGAAAATTTTTTATAAAATATTCATCACAAATAATTAATGACATTTCATCACAAAGAATGAGTTTGCACATTTTCGGCTTCAAAGCCATTTTTTACCATGTTCCCTAAATTTTATATTAAAAATAATTCCAGATTCAGCACCCTTGTAATCATAACATTCATGACTATTTCGTCAGTTTTAACAACCATGCTTTTTTTATTCCCAGTTTCCGCTCATGGAACTGTCGTGCGTTTCTAGAAGAATGTCGCAGGCCAGAATGAGTCGGACGCAAGCCAAGAACTGAAAGTACGAGTACAGTAATATCGTCGCGCGCCACTCGTGTGCCTGCGACCGTTAGAAGCATTTATTTATTTATTTATTTTTAGCATTGTGCTTCTACGACGGAAAGTAATGCGTCGTCCGACACTGCGATACTTTTACTGTTAATGTGATGCCAGTCTAAGGCCCCGCTGCCGACGGCCGGTACATCGGATCAGCACCGCAGCTTTCACCCGTCCCCACAACTGTTACCGAGCTATCAGATAGCAGTCACGTACAATGCTCCTGTACCCTCCATAGAGTGCACGAAAGGACCCTCTATGGAATGCACTTCAATCAAGCGGAGATTTAGTTCCCTTAGGGAAATAGAAAAAAAATTCTCACAATTGATTCACGTGCACGGCTTCTGCGTCGCTGATCCGACCGTTCGTCAACGCTATGTGGAAATAGAGTGGATGGTCGCCGTATGTTGCGAAACGCTTCGGGAAGATTCTACGCCGGTTAATGTTGGGTAGAGCGCAAAACGTCATCAACGCTGTAAGGGCCATTTTCCTACACCCAGATTATCGCGCTGCGATGAGCGAAAAATTTCGTGAAACCAATGAATGCATTAATGAAAAAATTGAAGCGTTTCAGGTTCAAATAGGTCAAATCCAAGTCAATGTACAGACGATGCTGGGTGAAACTTTGGCTCAGATGGACGAAAAAGTGTAAGTTGTGGATTAGAAAATAGAAATAAGCAAGTCTGATTTAAATGTAACAATCAGAGAACACACCAGGGAGCTCGCGGAAATAGTGCACGTTTAGATGAGTGCAATTTGCAAATTCAGACAGTTGATGAACGCGTGGGTACAGAAATTGATAGAGTGCAGGTCAATGTCAGTAAAATGCGTCAAGAGAGTAGTCAACAGTTAAAGCAGATGTCTGACGGTTGTAAGAAAAATAAGGTTGAGGTCCTCAAAACAATCCATGAAGTTTAAACGTGATTTACAAAATAGCACACGAAAGGTGACATGATATCACCACTAAAATTCAGGGAATTAATGTGTTGTGATTTCATAGAAGCAAAACCAAGTACTAATTTTTTGTCCCAAGTAACAGTCTTTCCCCCACAGTTGAAATTTGGAGGCGATTTCTCATAAAAAATGAAGCATTAACTAACGTGCAGGAAGATTTCGATAACGTCCCATCCCGCTAATCTTTGACGAAGAAAATGAATTAGGAGTAGGTGGCGATACATTGAGAGATACAAGTGCGGGAAAGTTAGAAAGTTGCTATCTATTATTGAGTTTTCAGAAACAAAAACTAAAAAGGGTATTGTTAGAAAATCAGGAATTTTTTTCTGGAGAACCAATAACAAATTATAAGGTAGAATTCAGGTTAGAACTGAAGCCCCATTTAAATGCAAAGTATATACTGCGCCTACCTCATACCGAGACCAAGTGAAACAAGAACAGGACGAGATGATTAGGAAAGGGTTTATTGAAGTCAGGCGTACACCATGTGAGTCCACAAGTAATACATACAAAAATAATACCCTTAGACTGTGTTTAGACGCCAGGAAGATGAATAGTTTGATCCCTCCGAGAAGGGAAAATTCCCCAAACTGATGACATTCTGATGAGATTCAACAATATTTCACTGTATTAGAACTCAAATCACAACTCATGTTAGATAAGGAATTAAAGAAATATACGGGTTCTCCATTTACGAGATGAGTGTATGTGCTTAAACACCTCCCTTATGGCACGATTATCTCAAAAGCTGAGCTTATTGCACACTTGGATCAATACTTGTCCGAGGAGTTTAAAAATAATTTTGCGATGTATGTTGATGACCTAACAGTCTACAGGCAAGATTTCGAAACACTTGTTTTAATTCTAAGTAGGTTCTTTACTCGGCTCAAAGAGAATAATGTTACATTAGATCTAAAACAATCTCAATGCTGTAAGAATGAAATAAATCTGTTTGTATACACTGTTCGATCGGGAGGTATAAATATCATTAGATACTACACTGCACGTCAAAATTAGGGGCACAGAAATTTCATCGTTTCATAACATCTGTTTTAAAATTTATCTGAGTGAAATCTGGGGTGAGGAATTTCCCATGAATTATCAAGACCTAATAGTAAGAAAACTATGTCGTACGTCGTTCGCAGTACGGTTGTGTGTTTCCTATAACGTGGAAGTCGCAATGCTAGCACTAACCGTTCAACAAATAAAATAATTTGAATTTCATGGATTTTTCTCTATTTTTTTGGTGGAATAAAAAAACTGAAAACTGTTGAAGTGATTAAATTTACATAAAGCAATCACAAGAATAATTTTCTCTCGGTCACTCTGGCAAGTGATAGGGGGGATGAGGGTGGTTACATGATGGAACTTACAATTTTTTATACAAATGACTGCTTACGTCTAATGACACTAAATATAATGCCCTTCATCACAAATCAATTGATTTTAACGTGAGAAAACCTAATTTTCCAGGGGTGAAATGTTGAAGGGGATGTCTCACGATGAATTTCTCCCAATGATGAAAAAACATAAGTCGTGTTCCTTGGACAAGCACACACCATCCTGAGTTGTACTAGAATATCTGAAACACACACACTCTTCAGAGGAAGTGGGGTGGGGATGGTTCTTCGCATAAGGGTGATTTTTAATATCAGTTTCTAAATTAGAAATTATTGAGTCCGTACACGTGAGACATCTTGAAGTGTGATACTTTTGCTTGATTTTCTCGAAATCTGCATCTCTCTTCACTCTACGGATGTTCCAGTGTGAAAGGGGTGGCACTTACACATCTCAGAGGAATGTCTTAATAATTCATGGGAGATTCCTCACCCCAATCGTAATTGAGAAGATTCCAAATCCCAGAACAATAAGACAATTACAGACATTCATTGGAGTAGTCTCATATTATAGTCGGAGTAGTCTCATACAATAGTTATTCTACAAACATTACGCTTAAGCTACTCAACCACTGTATGAATTGTTGAGAAAATATCGTAAGTGGAGATGGATAGAAGTACATGAAAAAACATTCCAAACTATTAAAGCAGAATCCTACAAAGCCATTTTATTAAGACTCGTCAACTTTAATAGGATGTTATATGTACAAACAAATAGTAGTGATGTAGCTGTCTCGGACATGTTGTTTCAAATAAAAAACAAAAACAAAGGGGAAGCAGGTTATAGCATTGGCTAGTCGCATCCTAAAAGGGGGGAAACCAGTACCACCCAGAAAGAAATGACTGGCCTAAAAAATGTAGAGATTATATGGTTGGAAGACAGTTTGCTGTGCGGACTGATCATAATTCAATAACTTTCATGACTAAATGCTACATTACGAATGATCAAATAATTTGATGGGTGTTATATCTCCACTACTACACAACGTTGTCCACAGAGATAAAATGTCTTACCTGATTACCGTAGTCAGATTGAAGACAAAAGGTGTTTCAGGTGGGGGCAATAGAAAACGTGCCAGGAGATTGGACAGGAGGGAGTACCAGAGATGACAGTCATACCAGGATGAGCAGCACATGCCGTTGAGGGATTCCTAGTTCAGGAGGTTGGAGGGGGAGTCGCTACCAGACACACTCGATGACAGCAACAGATTGCAACATTAGAATTGAGGCAGAAAAAATCTCTTATTAAATAAAGAAACTGTGAAACAGTTTCAGGAGGCAGATCCAGATATGGGAACAATTTTCTAACTTTGAAGGGGTGAACTTGATGAAAATCATGGAAATTATAATACTTTAATAAAGAATCAAGGAAATGGGAAATAATTGAAAAAATTATATTGGTTAAATTAAAGGGAATGGGAGAACACCTGAAATTATGGATTCCTACTGCAATTCACAAGAAACGCGTTCGATTTTATCACAAAAAATACAGGCATTTCGGAAGTTCAAAAATTATCCACATAATACAATAGATTGGCTATTGGAAAAATGTGAGGAGACATATCAGAAAAATTATTGCTGTATGTAATCTGTCAGAGTACCAAATATCCTAATCGTCAGTATTCCGGAGAAATGAAAAATTTTATTTCTAAAAAACAATCCAAGATTGTTGCAAGGGATATTTATGAACCACTTCCATGAAACCAAAGAGAAAATCAATATATTTTTGTATCGATTGTTTTTTAAATTTGTAAACATTTACCCCTTAAGCAGAGCAACCACAAAAGCATATCTGCAATTCATGAAAGATTACCTTCAAATTTGCAGCATTCCAAATAGAGTATTGACTGAACACGGAATGCAATTTACTAATGAAATGTGGGAAGAGGGGTTAAGAGAGTTAGGAACCCAACCATTATTCGTTTCCATAAGGATACCACAGGCAAACCTCAGTGAGCGAGTCATGCAGAGCGAGTCATCTCGTCTTTTTCGGGCGTACTGCCATGAGAAACACTCTTCAGTTGGAGCTAGTCCACATAAACAAATGGTTGAATATTCTAGTATGGGAATATTGTAATATTGAGAGTATGGGAATGACCCCCCATCGAAGCCCATTTTAATAGAAAAGAAACTCGTGAGTTTCCGGACCTGATGATTCAAGCGGAAAAGGTAGGGGGAGGGAAATAAGAGATCATACACAATTGGTGCTAGAGAGATCCAAAGCGTCAAAAAGAGCCAGAAAGCGGAAAAATTAAGTAAAACGTTATGTATTTTCAGAAAGAGGAAAAAGGAATGCAAATTTAAACCCTCCCGAGAACTTGTGGGACGAGCCCCGATCTACTCATAAAATTCAATAGTTTATTAACTTAACAGTTTCATTTCCGAGAATTGTTGGTAAATCTGCAGCCAAACCAATTTGTCTCCGTATTCTCGAGTATCTTCTGCAATCTGTTAGTAGGTGACGCACTGTCAGAGAACAGCTACACTCCTCACAAACGGGTTCATCATCAAGTAGTAAGAGATGCCTATGAGTGAGAGGACAATGTCCTATGTGCAGGCGGGTCAGCAAGACCTCGTCGCGCCGGGCTGGCCTACAGGAACTGCTCCATGAGACTTAACAGAGGATTTGATAAGTCGGAGCTTATTCCTTTCAACAGCTACCCACTCATTGTTCCATTCACTCAGAATCCTTATGTTGATGGAATTTAGGAGATCTCGTTTTGGAATCGTGGAGAAATCCACGCGATTCTTGAGGCATGCCGTCTTTGCGGAAACGTCTGCTTCATTTCCTCTGATTCCCACATGTCCGGGAATCCAGCAAAACATAATGTTCTTTCCATCACTTTGGAGTGAGAAAAGCACATCCTGGATGTTCTGGATCAGCTTATCTGTTGGATACATATTCTGGATTGCTTGAAGGGCACTCAGCGAATCAGAACAAATCAGAAAATGTGATCCGCCGGAGCACTTAGTTGATCGCAAAGCTCTCAATATGGCGTAGCACTCAGCAGTGTAAACACTGCACAAGTCGCCTAGACGGTAGCCACAGGTCTCACGGGGGAAAACCACGGAGCAGCCGACACCATCAGCTTGCTTCGACCAGTCGGTAAACAGGGATATGGACCCGGTGTTTGTCGAGGATTAGGTGAAAGTATACCCTCAACATCGGAGCTGGAGTGTTCTTGTCATGATGCAGAAGATCGAAATTAATCTTCGGCTTGTGCAAAACCCAAGGAGGAGTTTTACTGAAACCTTGATTTAAGAGTGCATATATGCAAGGCTTCCTTAATTTGTTTACAGCGATATCCAAAAGGTTTGGTTGCTCTCAGTCTGTTGTTGTAGAAACGGATGGAAGAAGAAGATGGATGAAAAACCGCGTTGTGCACCAGATTGTCGGGTAAAGTTTGCAAGTGGTAAAAATGTCGTAGCATGAGGTTTTACCGCCGGAGGTAAAGAGATGGTTCGTCACTCACGGCATACAAACTCGGAATGGGACTAGTGCGGTAGGTTCCCGTAAATAGTCGAATTCCTGCATGGTGGACACTATCCAACTTCTTTAAATAGCTTGCACGAGCAGAGCTATATACAACGTAGCCATAATCGAGCCGAGATCTTATGAATGCTCGATAAAACTGGTGCAAGGAGGAGCGATCAGCGCCCCGTTCCCTGCTACTCAGGCACTTCAATAAATTCAGAGACTTTAATGTTCTCTCTCTTAGGTCTGTCAGATGTTCAGTCCAATTCAGCCTCAGATCAAAAATTAGACCTAAGAATTTAACAGAAGGATAGAATTTTAGAACCTTGTTCCCCAGGGCGAGGTGAAGTTCTGCCAGAAGGCTTGGTCTCCTACTGAAAAGAACACAGCATGTTTATTTCTCAGCACAGAAAACAAAGCCAGACGTCTTCGACCAGTGATATAATCTATTGAAGACGAGTTGGATTTGTCGCTCCGCACCTGTGACACTCTGCGATGAACAAAAGATAGCAAAGTCGTCGACAAAAAGAGAGTGTAAAACAGGATTCTTTACAGCAGATGTTATGCCGTTTATGGCCACTGCAAATAAGGTCACACTCAGGACTGAGCCCTGAGGAACACCGTTTTCTTGAAGGAGATCCGAGGTATCTCTTCCAATTCTGTAGCGGAATTCCGCTACAGAATGTCTGATGTCAAGAAAAAAGCTTTTCATACATTCTTCAGATTATATGAAGGCCCATACCTTGTTCACAGAATATTCACGGTCAACATCGCAGAACTTGTGAATGAAGATGGCACGGAAAGATGCCATTTCAATTTTTGAAGTCTAAAACCATTTGTCACTGTCAATGAATGAACTGCGAGTCATGACAACCATCAAGAAGCATGCATGAACGTCTCTCTTATCAGAAAGGTGGGAAAGATGGGATCGAGGTATCTAAGGAAGGTACATCAATTGATCCAGTTATTGAACCGTGGTTCATTAGAAGTCACGGAGAGGTAAATTACCACCTCTCACAAGTTCTCTCCGGACACGGTTACATTCAGTCGTATTTGTATAGATTTAAAAGAGCAGACGACCCTAAATGTGGACTGGACATCAATAACGGGCGAAGTGCCAAAAATTAAAAACATAAGTTAAACCTGACAAACGAAGCTAAGTGCCATCATTAACAACCTCAAAAGCTGGCGAAGTGCCACGATCATATTAATAGTGCATAGAAGAACCGATAGATGACGGGAGGTATGTGCTAGGTCGCTGGTCAAGGTATAGGCCAAGTGCCACCTAGCTTTTACAGCTCATTGTGAGCGTTGTCCACAACAACACTCTGAATTGTAACCTTTCTTTTCATAAATTTTTGGTCTCCAGCCATTCTTTTTTGTCATGTGATAAGATATTTTTCCCATATCGAGAAGAGTAAAATGTTAAAAAGTGTCTACTCAAGAACCTGGTTAAACTCATAGTGAATGCAACACCGAATAATCCCTTTACAGTTACTATGCTCAAACTTATGATTTTGAAAAAGCAGCCGATCCAAACATCAACACGACAAAACTAAATATTTCCAAATGCAGTTGGATTAGGGCTGGAAAAGCCGCACCCAGAGTCATCAAAACGAGAACAATGTTTAATGAACTTGAAGCATCAAGCCCCTGCCAGATTCTCAAGAAAAGGATCACCACCAACATAATTAAGGGTTTTGTTTAACCATCACAACTGTGTCAAAACAACGTATCAGCTGAGAAGAAGAGAAATCTGCAACAGATGCTGCCGTATTTGAAGGAAGATAATCAGGCGTTCTTCTAAGAATTAACCAATTAAAATTATATCTACTTTTTAAAAGTAAAAAGTTGGTTCAAAATATAAAAATACATGACAATGTACTTGTACAATATTTAATATTGTAAAAGTACTCTGATAAACTGTTAAATTACCTAGGAAGTTGAGACTTTTACCATTAGCACTTTCCTCATTATTGGCGATAAAGATATTGTGCTTAGCACATTCTACATTATTCTGAATACAACTTTTTTTTCCTTTATAAGAGGAAGTGAATTTGTTTTAGATGCAATAGTAATATGAATTCCACCCTAAACATATTAAATAAAAAATTTGGTTCAGATTTTATCAAAACTGTTTTGACAAAACAGAAAACAACTGAATAACTCAAAATAAACTTTTTGGCACTTGGCCTGTTATTGATGTCCAGTCTTCAAATGTCCAATCTTCAAATTCATTTTATGGAGATGACAATGGACACATACAATATTTGTGTACACAACATGGGAAACTCAGGAGTAGGCTAAATACTGAAATGGCAGTGGACATGTGACCATCAGATCCAGTGGAACAAATGCTCTGTTCTGCGAAGATATCATTCAAGAATATATGATATTCATAATAAAAAGAAAAAAGCAGCTGAGAAAATATAATGACGTAAAAGCTTTGCTACTCTCCTGTCTCTCTGTGAAGTTATATCTCACAATGGTTCCTGTAGAGAGAACTATAGGCATACAAAGAGAGGGGATTTTAGTGGGTGGGAGTCCCACACTCCAGGGATGTCCAACCTCACCCCTTGAAGGTGCATGAAGCATTCTTCCCTCGGCCAAAAAATAATAATATTAATAATAATAATATAATTTTATAGAAGAGATCATTGTTAAACTTTTCTATATGCATCAAACTAGGGAAAATTGTTGGTAGACCAACTACTCTATCGCAAAAATCAATCCTCTTTATTGTCTGTCGGCATCTCACCGACCCAATGGAAGAATGAGCGCGAGCCTGATTTCTACTGCAGATGAAACAAATTCTCCCAGATAAGGTGGCTTTTGCAGTGGATACACATTTAAGAACACTGCCCATTAGTCCCACAGTTTCAAGGCAATGATATGGTTTTCAATTTGTTAAAACAAAAATAAAAAATTTGAACTTCACAACTTCTTCAAACAGTCTATTGGAATAGAAACTAAGAGTCACAATGCCACTCAGCAAAAAATTAACGAATTGCCAGGGTTACATGTCACTTAATGTAGTGTGTTTGGCCATTATCACACGACGAATGATAAGTCGGTTATCACAACTGCAAAGAGTGAAAAGTACCTTTCAGATATTTATGCCATTTCAGGCACAAAGGATTTCATTTTTTTTATGCAAATACTGGCTTAAGCAATAACTGCATGATAATTAAATACAACTATTCTTTTCGTCTTTCATTTCTCCTGGATTTTAATTTTTACTACATACTTACAACATTGTGATTTGGAATCCTTCATTTACTACTAAATTTCATTTCACTCCCAAGTCTGTTTATTTCAAGTACTATAAAATAATAATTTTTTGCTACAACTAACATAAAATTCATGATCAATGCCATAAAAAAATAATCAATTCCCTATACTTACAGCTTTTAACAATACACATGTTATTGACATTTTAAAAATAAGTAATTTTACTCTTTTGAGGATGAAAAGTAGTTCATTCTTTTTCAGTACAATTACATGAATGTATTGCAAGATTGATTAAAAATTTATCATCACTATTTGAAGGCCCAATTTCAACCTCTGTGAATAGATTGTTAAACTTACACAGGTGCATGTCCCCCTCTCCCGCCTCCCAAAGTTCCAAATCCAACACCAGTTAGATTTAGTAGGAAGTCTTGGATCAGATGCTCTATAGGTGCCATTTGTCTCTGAGCCCGTGGAACTCTGTGGAAACATTGCAAAAATATTAATATCCATCATACAAAACCAATATGTATCTTTCAATAACCATTGGGCAGTATTAAAAACTTAAGTACACACACCATAAAATTAACATATTTTCAACAGGATTATGGTTTGATCCATGGCAAAGATACTAAGACACACTAACAACAAAAGAATTGAACAAATAAGTGATAAACTATGTCAACTATTATAACTAATGACAAACACTCCTGAAAAGCAACAAATAGAATTTCATAAACTATAAATATCTTGTTGTATTGTACCCAACTAGAGCAGTAAAATAATGAAATAAATGAAGATTATCAACCACAATGTGAATGATGTTCTAACACTACCTAAACACATTCAAAAATTGTTACTACTACAAACTAAAGAATCATTAACTCTCAGATATTTAACAAATAAAATTTGAACTTACAGTTTGTGTAACTGTTCACAGTCAGTATACTACCTAATAGATAGATAGTGCTTTTTCTTGGATATCAATTTCATAGAAAAGACAAATAAATACCTTACCTTTCATAAACCACAAGTACATTTTTGTTTTTATGTTTTCTCAAGTGCATTCAAGAACAATTTAGGCACTTATAACTGCTCTTCATAATTGCGATTACTAGTTTATGCAGATGCACAGGAGTAACAAACTATGCAATAGCAAAAGGAATATGAGAAACAGAGAGAAATAATTACAATGCCAGCAAAATGAAACAAAAATATCATAAGAATATCAGTTTTGAAAAATTTGGTTGGAATTTAAAGACTAGTTAGGCCTTGAATTGTTATATAATTAATACAGGGACATCTGTAATTTTGTATGAAACTAAAGATCTGAAAATTTTCAGTTTGATAGGTGTTTTAACACAGTTACAACACAGAAATACTGTAATCCTTGCATTTAGTCTAGCTTCATACCATATAAACTCATTTACAACACAAAACACGGCTTCCGTCAATGAAAATTAGAGAAAAAAATACAATGAGAAATAACAATAATGATAATATGCTCTAAGAGTCAGGGCCACTGGAAGCTTATTACTACAGAACAAACCAGTTGCAAGATACAACAAATCGGAGCAGCTGTCCACAGTCTTTTATCCTTCGAACGCCTAACCCTCAGGACCAGGCTGTAGGTATATCAAGAGCATATATATCCCTGCCACATGGCGTCTAGAAGTAAATGCTGTAAAGACTCAGGAAAGGTGCAGCTTCCTGTGCATCAGAGAGCATTTGGAGCTGGTGCTAAGAGGAACAGGAATACATCAATAGGGAAAGAGTTTTGGAGAGACCAGCTACTCCTACTGGATATCCCAAATTGGTTACTGGAATAACCTGTCCCAAACACCAGGACATAAATGCCAAGTTACCACCAGTTAGCCTGGCAGACCCTTTCAAGACCAGAGGCCATAACAACAACACTGTAGAGACTCATCATAAGTGTCACCATATGGCCACTTGTAATAGTCTAGAGGCATATCAAATAACAACAATGAGTGAAATAAACAAGATGGGCAATCAATAAAAGACAAAGATTAGATTAAGACTGATTTATACAGATTCATCTCAGAAAGGCCACAATGTCTAGCCAGTAAAAGAGTAATAAGAATTACAGAACAAAACTCAATCAGAGATTAAATCTTTCTCATTACTTTCAGAGGTCACAAAATGCAGAGACACCAATCCAATCGATAACATATTAATCAGAAGCCAATGAAGCTTGACAAATAGAGCTTACTAAAAATGTTCAGAAGACGAGCAGAGGTGACTAATGAACTAATCTCATAAAAAATAAAATTTGGAGAGGAAATTGAATATATGTGTTGGAATACATCCAGCAAATAACTATTTATATTCAAGCTCTAAACATCCTCTACCAAAGATTGCATTCCAACGTCTAAACACAATTAACAACATTTTACCAAACTCACCCAAATATAGTCTCCCCACTTATTAGGCAAAACTTAGAGGAAAAAAATTAAGTAGAGTAAAATCAAAGTCTTTCAGAGGAGAGTGCTGATTCGAATTTCCATGTGAAATGGTTGGCTCTGGTAAGTATAATCATAAGGATTTTATAAGAAAATGCTAACTGGTGCAGTTCAACTTCTCTTGACATCGCCAGATTCACATGAACTTTGGCTCAACTTCAAATTCTCGTGCCGCCGCTTAATTTCCATGTGTCTGAGCATAATTTACAACCAGTAGTTTGAAGTTAGTGTAGAAGCCTCTTTGATTGCACAACTTTTGTTGAGACAAAGAAGATCCCAGTTTCTCGACAGAATCGTGTGACACGGTCAGCAAGGGGATGCCTATCAGTCACAGTTATTATTTCAACTATTAATTCTATTGGCTTTGCGTTCCCTTACATATGTGACATGTGTTCGTTTAACTAGTTTCCACTCGCCAAACTTTGAATGAGTAGTTTTCCCGTCCCTTCAAATATAGTACCCCTCCGGTAATTTGATTTTTTTTTCTTCGAAAAAAAAACGAGGGTGGGGGCTATATTCAGATAAATACGGTAAGAGTAAAAGTTTTTGATACTCTGAACACTCCATAACCAAGTGCACACTGTACCTATTACCATTCTATCAATACAAAATGTTCTTAATACCTCAACAATAATAAAGTTGCAGCTGAAAATGAGGGATTAAAATTGCAATAGAAAATGGAAAATAATATTCAACAATTTCAAAAGCAATTGAACTAAAAGGGAGTAGTTGAATGAAATGTTTAGTATGATGTAAGAAAGCTACAACTCAAGATACAGAATACTTTTACCAAAAGATCATGCAGACAGATAAAGTCAGAGATCATGGAGCAGGAAACATGTTGAAATAACATTTGATGTATTTATCAACACAATGAAGACAAAAACCAGCAGCTCTGGGGCTCCGACATCAACTTATCAACTAACAATGTCACTGAAGTCAGTAGAAGAATTTTGGAGTTTCATCCTGCATAACACCACCAAGTATCTTGGTTGGAGAGTGAATTGCCTACACATAGTAAAGAAATAAAAATCCTCTGTTTTATTACAGGAAATAAAGCTAACTTCCAGCAAAATCTCTGGAAATTATTGAACACTATTTCTGGTGGAAGTACTTAACATACTTAATGTACTTTTCTGGTCTTTAATGTTATAAACAATCCAAGTCCAGTTCCCTAAGTCAGGCAATCACCTATATGAAGCCTAAAAGCTCTAGTACTGACAATCCTTTATACGACCTGCCTCAACACCATTTCTTCTATCTTCAACACCCTTTCTCCCTACCAAATTCTTCTTTCAATGGTATCACACGTGGTAACCCAACACAAGTTTGAAAATATACCAGCAGAAAAACTTAAAAGGGATGTAAGAGATTATATTCTTCTGTCAGGGCAATCCCAGAATAAGAAAAAAAAATTATTACTCATTTTGATAGTCTACTGATCTGTAGAGTCCACTCCACATATGACTATCCCAAACATCTACAAAATCCACTCCAAGTTATTTAAAAACCTCATCAACGGCTGGTACATTCCTAGAGATGAAAACCAACTTCAAAAACACATGATCAGACCAAATTCCCATTGTATAGAATGATATACAGCAGTGCTGACCAACATATGTTCACTTGTGGGTCACTTTCTATACACTTTCATGCAATCGGGCCAGCATGGGATGGAGTGTGGTAAAATGTTGCCAGACGAATAAAACTAATGGGTCACATTTATTTATTTGTAATGCATATTTTTTTGTCATCTGCTAATTTATATTATTCCAAGCAGAAAAAAATACTATTTTATTTAATATCTTTATTTTAAAAAGAATTTTTAATATTTATTATTATAATAAAATGTTTTCATATTGTAATGTATGACGGGGTAATTCCAAACACAATTTTCAATTTTTTCTCACTGGATATGTCATATTAATTCTGACAACATAGATTTATAACACAAATTGTGCCCCCAAACATTTAATGAAGAATTTGATAAACAATGTCATGTTTCGTCGACTGCCAATTGGACAGCGCAGTTATACAGCATAATAGACAGAAAGTGGCCTTCTTGGTGTATCTTACAATTATGGACTTCATCACTTTAAGTGTAATCCATCTTCATTTAAATTCAGAACACAATCATGAGTACAACCCATTTAAAAACTTCAATTGATTTATTACTTTAATGTGCAGACTAAATGTAACTATTTTCATTTATAATGAAAATTACAAAGAATACTTTATAAAATATTCAAATTTCCATTCAAAGTAAATTTTAATCCACCAAATTAAGTTAACAAAAATTTTAATAAATTTTTCCAACCTATAAATTCATACTAGATTAGTCCACATGGCTTTGCCCACGTGAATTTTCTAATTTGTCTGCAAATTTATTCTTTCTCACATTTCCCATTTCACAAAACCCTTTCATAGTGGATACTTGCAATTTTTCATATCACGCTCTTCCCAACCCTCACCTTTTGGCATGTCCTAAACCTCACATGATCTGGAGGATACATGTTATTGGAAATACAATTATCCATCTCAGAGTACACAAATACCATGGACTGGGCCCTAATATCGATTTTTTTCCTTTACGTATACATCTCACCCTACCCATCCCCAGCTCCAAGGATACCATGCCCCTCTGTGATCTCAGCTTGAACTTATCGTAGTTTAAACATCTCATCAAACCTTTAACTATGGATCCAATGCAATTTTCATATTTTTATACTTCAAAGTTAGTTTTCAATTATTTTTATCCATATGCCAATTTACACCCCTCCCCCAAGGGGTGCTAGAGGTGTCTTTCTTTCATGAGGGCTGCGTTTAGACTTGCACAATATCAACATTTCTCTATCAAATCAGCAACAGCAAAAAATGTGGACTCGTCTCTGGTATTTATCATGTTCAATATTTTTTTCATGGCATTCCCTTCCCTAGAGATGCTGGGTATTATACAGGCTGAATTCAGCGTCTTTGGGAATGTCACACTAATTTCAGCGGCCCCGAAAACTAACATCTCAATACTAATATGAGTCATTTGCATGTATTTTTCTTTCCATTCCCTTCCCAAATTGAGTAGATTCCCTTATAGCAGATGACCATGGACTTAAGCAGCACTGAGAGTGTGACTCTGCTCTTCTATGTCTTAAAAAATGATTTATTCACACCAATATCGGCAGTCGTTTTTTTATTATATTTTACCTGTCCTATATTCCTGCCCCTACCTTACCCTACAGACTCTTAGAAGTATATTATCTGCAATATGGACTACCTGTGAACTTACAAAGCATTGGGGACACCCTTATCCATCTCAACGACACTCAAAAATATGGTTTCAAATCTAATATCAGATTTTTCCATTATTTTTACATGCCGTCCACTTCCCACTTCCTCCCTAATGGTGCCAGGAATGTCGTACCTCTACAGTCCCTGTTGTCATATAGTAAGTAAGCTGTGTATCAAGTTTGGCTGAAATTGGTCCAGGCTATTCAGGGTTGTGGTGGGATACATACATAAAATATTCCTACCCCTATTTCACCCAATTGTACCTAATTTAAACTTGAATAACTAGTGCAAATGTGCACTTGTGTACATGATGATTTGTTTTCCATTTCTTGTTGAGCATAACTATCATACTAACAAAGCTATTAATATTTAATTTAGTACGGGTCATCACATTACTTAACATATTAAATGTGTTGTAGGCCTCCGCCATTAGCTCAATAAATAAATAGAAAGAATAATGTGCTGAATAATATATGTTACGTTTTAATCAATTTTCACAATTAATTAAAAATCACACGTCCATTTTCTTTAATTAATACATTACTGCCATTTAAGTAGTTCACTCAATCAGATGTTTGTTTAATTCTGCAAATAACCAATATGACAAACTAAGCATTCAATGAAGATTACACAATATGTGTAAAAAATCATTTTAAATTTTCCTCACCTATTAACAATTTTCTCTTTAATTCAATAAATTTGTCTTTATATTCACTGGATTCAATATATTTAGGTGAAAAATTACAAAATGTGGGGGCAACATTGGAATTAATTTTGTTGAAACTAGTTAATCTTGGTTTGAGTACTTTCATGTCCAAATTGTTTAAGATTTAAGCATCATTTATACAACTAGTTATACCCACATAAAAGTCTTAAAGACTTGAGTTACAACCAGTCTTCTAAAAACAATTGACACCATATTAATCAATTGGAAATGACATTTTCAAGGAATTCCACTCAGTAAGCCTTCATAATATAAAAAACTAAATTGTTTTCATAAATAGTTACTTTTCAGTACAAAAGACAAAAATGGTTCCCTTTTAGTATGGAGAATGCAGTAAAGACAGTGTACTAATATTCAAGTACACTAGTTTGATACATTTGAAATTTTAAAAATATATTTCAAACTCCTGTACCAACTCCACCTTCTTAAATGTCTCTATGGGTCAAATTTAATGTTGCTATGGACTTTGCTACTTCCCATTAATTATTCACAAATGAAAAAGTACCATGTTTTAAAAAGAAGTATATACTATTAAAAAGCTTTAGACAATCACAGAGGGATCATAAATAAAACTTTGCCCTTCAAAAAAGTAAAGAATTCAATAAAGCTTTTGAATGTAATTGAGAATTTGAAAATTCTTAATGAAGACAAAGAATTAATTAACATACCGGACTCATTTGTGTCATTAAATTCTTCCTGAAATCATTCAAAGAAAAAACCCACAAACTGTAACAATTCTGAAAATGAACTTTTTTACTTAACTTTGTACAAAACCATGGGAAAATTAATTTTTATGAATTCTGATTCAGTGTTTTACTTGAATCTTAGGTAACTGATACTAGTAAAAATGAACTTTGATGCAAACTTTGTTTAGTTTCAGGAATTAGAGATGAAATATTCCAGAACATCCACAATTTAACATAATGAAAATAGAGAGGTTTTTATTGATTTTATCCAAATATCAATTAAATTTGAAATTGTGTTTTTATTTAATTATCAACAATTCAAACACTTGAATGTTTGAAATTGAAAACATTAAACCTCTGAATTATGTAGTAATTCCCAATAAATTCCAACAGCAATTAGTCCAGTCAAAAAGAAATTCAAGCATCAAAAAAAGTATCTACATATCAGATGATTCTCCTGCTCAGTATAAAAAATAGATATAATATTCTCAACTTGAGCTTGCATGATAAGAGATATAGGTGTCACAGCAGAGGGACATATTTCCTGAACCTCCCAAAGGATCCAGAGATGGTTGAGACTGTTTAATGTTTAGATGCACAAGACAGTCTGAAATACTGACAAATTCAAACTCCTACACAATAGTTCTTTTGATGTAAAGGATGTAAAAATGGGATCAAGTTTAACTTTGAATCAGCCAAGGACAAAGCTGCAAAGGCTATTGAAAACTGTACCAAATATTTATACACAGGTCAGCAGAGTACTTCAACTAGGTACATGAGTTCCATCCTTGTCCAGGAGAAAGCTGACCATCTCTCCTTTCATACATCACAATATTTATATATGTTATATTTGAAAAAAAATTTAAAATATTTACAATCACATTTTTATACACAGACTCTAAACACAGACAGATATTTAACCTTTTTAATTTTGAACAATTTTTTAATAAGAAGTAAAGACATTCCATATTTTCACTAGTTTCAGTTTCCTGATGATTCAAGCAATACAAAAAGAAACAAAATGCATGAAAATGCATTGTCCCATGGTCTTGTATAAAGATAAATCCAAATCTCATCATCAGAACAATTGATGATGGTCAGGTTTTTTTAAGGCATTGGGTATAATGATATTCTTTAGGCATTCCACCCAGTGAAGTCTTAATAACATCATAATCAAAATGAGTACTTCCTCTCATAATTTGTTCAATTAATATTAACATTTTCTTTAATAAATTACAACCTTCATGTAATTGAAAACTGAATAGATCTGGTATTACAAAAATAAATAACAAAAAGAGTAGCATAAAATGAAGACATCTGTCTGCAAGGGGAATGAGATCAGTAACAAAAGGTATTTTCCACTGTAACTCCTCAAAGGATACTTAAGTTATTTAGTAAGGAAGACCAACTTATTTACACACATCAAAAATGATTAACTTCAAATTCGTTTCAATAAGAATAAAATGAAGCCATGTTCTGTGTTAAATCAAGAGTAAATATAGTATAGTCAGCTAACATACAAAATTTATTCTCATCTCATGTAACATACAGTCTCACCTGTTTCTCATTATCCTCTGCCTGGACATGACACTGCCGTACCTTCCAGGGCGTCTGGTGTCTGATCCATCCCGATCCCTCCCACGCAGAACTCTGCGATCTTGGGGAGTTCTACTTAATCCAAGAAGCATGTCACTGAGCTCTACCCCCAAACGCTGGTTCAATGACTGAAGAGTTTGCAGATTTTGAAGATCAGATTGTGACTGGAAATCCTGATAACATACAATTTACAAAATAGTAACTAATGAAAACTTTAAGATGGAACCACACCCACTTAATATTTCTCTAACCATAAATAGTGTAGCTGTAGTATACTACAAAATAAATTTTCAAAAATAACTTGCATGTATTGATGGGTAGTCCTCCATTTCTGAATCACTATCATCTATGAGGTCTGGAGGAGCTTCCAATTCTTCTATGAAACCACTGTTGCAGTTGGGACATTTAAATTCCTATACAAACACAATCACAATAAAAAAGCGAAGAACGAAGTTAAAAATTAAAATATCCATAATACAAACATTCCGGTCAAGAACAATTGAATTTAGTTCACAATAGATCAAATATTATACCGGATACTACTTCACCACAGAAAAAAAATGCTTTAAAATACGTCAGGTGGTTGAAAATCTTCAGAGTACCTTCTCAAATTAGTTCATTTGGGAATAACGAAAACAGAACACGAACCAAATAGAAGATACAAAAACAAATGTGTACCATTTTATATCTCGGTCATACATCCACATACATAAATTAAAAACATAACTATAAAACATTTAACGACTTACAGGTAATACTCTGGGTATTTCCACACTACACTTGTGGCAAAAAAATCTAGAAATCGCAGAATCTTCTACGACAGCTTCAGCCATGGCTGTATCCACTTCTACTTCAGCTCCTTCACTGCCACTAGGATCCATATTGGTGCAGTATAATATGGAGTCGTTTCTCAGTAAACGTCAGGATCTAAGTAACACTTTGCTTAGTGTCTAAAACGCAAGTGCAACTGTTCATTTCGTATTCCTTCATGGCAATCGTTTTTTTTTTTCAGTTATGTTTGTCAAACGTGCAAGAATTTTTTTTCTGAATTTTTCTAATTTTGTTCGTTATGTATCCTTAGTTCGATTGTTTTTAATTAGCCTATCTTTCCTCTCTTCATGGGCGTTAAGATAGGAGGGGCTGAAATCTGTTATCTGACCGTCCCATATATTTTCAGTCACTTCTGCACATTGTGTTAAAACGAGCGGAAGACGCAAACGACCTGACAAATGATTTTCATAGAAATGAGTATTTCAGTTCTTATGTGGACCCCTGATGCCAAAATCAATTTAAGTTAAGAGTAACAAATACCAATGCCACCAATATAATTGATTATTTTATCCCGTCACATACTTCCAATCCTCATAGAAAATTCGAATTAATCATGTCCTTTGGGAAGCATTACTTTGCAATGAACAACATCATAAGTTCATCATAAAAATAAGACTATTTCTATGACTTGACTACACACTTGCGCCGTTTAGTTGTACTCTTCTTTGACTTGACTCGACTCAGAGCGTTTACACAAGTCAAGTAAGGAGTCACGTAACATGGCTGCGCTGTGATGCGAAATTGTTTAATGCGAAAAAACACGCCTGCTCGAATGTTATATGTAGAAATGTGTGATATATTTTTCAATAAACTACTACGGACTTTAAAATGCTGCGATTTTATTATGCGTAAAATCTTAAAGATTATTGTGAGATATGCAGTAACATATAGAGTGTTAACGTAAGTGCAAGAATGATGTTATGAGCACCTTGAAACAAACTCAACCCCCAACCCAAATTGAACAATCACAATTTAGTTGATTGAACAATTACAATCAGATAGATGGCTGTTATCTTCAAAAATATTTTAAGAGCAGACATTACAGTGTAAATTAATTTTAAACAAGTTCTTAAAAGATAATTAAATAAAACCAAAAATGAGAAGTCATCCGCATATTACTTAACCCAGACGGTGAGGGAGCCCGAAGATGGTAAAGAAGTGTGACATCAACCATATGCACGATAATTTCTTGAAATTTTTTCCACTAATAGCATTGCTGAACAGAGCAAAATATCATGAAACAGTTTTATGAGTTCACTCAAAAATCCATTAAATTTGGTACGTCATATTGAGAACAGTGGCGGATACAGTGCGGCGAGGGTACGTCCCTCCCCTTCAGAAAAGGAAAATTAACCTTTTCAAGATAATTTTACTTCGAAAGAATTTGGGTTTGAAAATTGAAAGTAACAGATGGAAGTAATAAAAAGTTTGTAGCAATATACGCTTCACTGTGAGACAATCATATGATGTGGACTTTGTCCTGACATTCATGGTATAAAAAGGGCTCCGAATTTTTCATTAGAGAGTGGGGTGTATACGTGCACTAAATCAGTAACGTATGGTGACGAGCGTTGTTCGAATTCAAAGCACCCTGCGAAGCGATCGCTGTAATCAGGGTCGGATTAGGACACCCAAAAGGGTGCAGACTCAAAATCGTCAGGGAGCGCAAACGTGAGATCACCCATAGAACCGTCGTAGGGTGGGGCGAGATTAAAAAACCATTATATGAGCTATCATCTCGATAAATATAATATATATTCTATTATAAATCGTTCACAAGTATCTATAACATTTACGTCATTGTTTAAGAGAAAGTAATTATGATTTTAAGTTCATTATATAGTATACATAAAGCTGTGCGCATCACTGACTGATATAAATTATGAGGTACCTGTCGGCGTCGTAGAAAGTTTATTGAGGGTTCTTTAAAATCGTCTCGAAAACAATTAGTGAACGAATTTTCGTCGCGTCCCGGAATTTTGACTCCTTCATTTTCAAAAATAAAAATTATATAATAAAATAAAAATAATAGTGAAAAGTTGCTTCATAAGAACAACCCTTATTTTGCAATTTTATACGCTATGATCAAATTCTTTTACATAAAAATGTAACGGAAATGGCAAAAAAAGGGAGATTTAAAAAATTCATTTCTGTTGAATTGTGCAAGAAAAACAATTTTGAAACCCCATTTATTTTTTAACATAATTGATTAACCTTATCTTGATTTTTCAAAAATATTTAGTTTTCTAGAAATATGAAAAAGGGGTTATTTTGCAGTTTCTTCGTATTTTCCCTATATCTCTGAAAGTAGCAATCATAATCAATTAAAGTAAGATTATTCTTATAAAAATAATCTATTACCTTTACTTGAAACATTTTTGCGGTAGGTCGTCTTTTCGGGGAAATATAATTTCAAATTCGAAATTGATCTTCAAGGCGCGATCGATAAAAATTGAAGAATTTCATAAATGATTTGGAAGTTCACGAATGCCTAAAGAATGCTATTTGGAAAGGAGAATTTAGTGACCGATGACATCGAATGCTTTGGATGCTCAAGAAAAACACCCTGAGGATTTTCTCCACGGTCAAGAGATGTGGTAACATCGTTTACGAAAGAAAATATGGCGCTTGTAGTGGAAAAGGATTTTCTAAAACCGTATTGATCGTCAGAGAGAATGTTATTTTTTGATAAAAAATATAGAAGACGCTTATAGAACAATTTTTCTAGGATTTTTGAGAAAGTGGGTAGTAGAGATATTGGTCGGTAATTTCTAATATTAAGTTTGTTTCCTTTCTTGTGTAAAGGTTTCACTTTAGCTCTCTTAAATATGTTAGGAAACGCCCCTTCCGATAAAGAACTATTAAAAATATTTATTTGTGGATTTAACATAGCTTGGGACGAAAATTTAACAATAAACTCGGGTATATCATCTATGCCTGCTGAAAATTTGTTTTTTAATGAGCTGACGATTCTCATGACTTCACTGGCGTTCGTTTCGGAAGTGAACACAGAATTGGGTGGATAATAATTGGAGGACATTGATTTGGATATATTGAGTTCGTTATTTTACCTACTTCTGAGAAGTAAGAATTAAACAAATTTGAGATGTCCTGAGGATTTGATAAGATTTTGCCATCGTTTAGTAGAGAAATATTTTCTTCGCGATTTTCAGAAGTTGACGTGTAATTTTTAACAATATTCCACATGGTTTTCATCCGGTTATTCGATTTTAGTACCTGCCTGTCGCTTTCCATAACTTAAGCTGCATAGACTGCTTTTCGAAGAATAGTCTTATATTTAAGAAAATAATCATGGAATTCGGTTGGTTGGTTATAGAGTTTTGAAAGATAATATAAACGGTGTTTGTTTTTTGAAGAAATTCTTTTCCCTTGGGTGATCCATCTTGCGTTTTATAGGAAATCTAGAGTTGTAATGTTTTAGGAATATTGAGATAAATACATTGAATTTGTCGTCGGTGTTTTGGCAATTGTGAACATCTTTCCATGTTTCTTCACGCAAATAATACTATCTTGATATAATACTATTTCGATAATTTTGATAATAATACTATTTCGAAATACTATCTTGAAACAATCTGAAACAGTTTATTACTGTGCTATCTCGGAGATTGCGGAGTATAAAACTGTTCACAAACTAAATACACAAATTTTCATGCTATTAATACGTATTCCTAGAACAATATCACGTTTCTGGAATATTCTGTGTTTACAATTGTTGAATCCCATCCTTACTTATCAAACAGTACGAATTCTTTTGAAACTCTGTATCAGGGTTACCCAAATCGTGATCCGCAGAACACCAGTGTTCCATGGGAAGTTAGTAGGTGTTCCACAAAAAACGAAAATTGAAAAACATAATTAGTGTAGTGCAAATTTCACATTTTCTCGCAAATATAGCCCATCGCGATCATGTACGCATATGGTTACGTCATATTACAAATACTTAGCAGCAAAACGCATTGTTGTATCATATTTCTCAGAACTTAATGAAATCGCAAGCCGGAATTTTCCCCAGAATATTAATTTATTTCCTAGCATACTGCGGAAGCTTCAGTAATAAAAATATATCAACAATTCATTAATGAAGCACGACATCGAATGGTGTTAGAGGTTAGATTGCAACTTATGAAAATGTCAGAAGTCGATGATTCCATGCCCTTTGTGTTTCACTTGAAATTTTAAATATTTTGAAAACAGTGAACAGTGTTAGTACTGATACATATGTACGTATATATTAGAATTGCGTTTATTTTATTCTACAAATACAGTAAGTTTGTGACATTTTAATTTTGTAAAATGGAATAAAAAATATTTTTTGTAAATTTACGTAAAACTAATTTTTAATTGTTTTTTTTTCTTTTTCAGAATATAAAGAGTGGAACTTAACAAAAAAGTTGTGTTTCTACTGCTACTGAAATATCTACTGTCGAAAGACAAAATTAATTACCCACTGAAACTGCTACTTCTTCAAAAACTGAGACTAAAGAACAAGAGTTACCTTCGAACAGACCAAAAAGAAAACATGGTGACAGTTATTTAAATTTTGGTTTTACGTCTACTAGCAATTCAGAAGCTCCCGATGCAATGTGTTTTTTATTCTACAAGACACTCGCAATTAGTTCTTTAGCTCCTGCTTAACATCATAGGCACTTGGAAACGGTACACGCTGACTGCAAAGAAAATGATGTGAATTTTTTCAAAAGGCATCGTGACTCATTAAAAAAATCCAAACTTCAAATTATGACAACGGCTAAAACTTAAAATGAAAGTGCAACAGAAGTATTTTATCGTGTGAATTACCTCATTGCCCTTGAGGGTAAAGCTCATTCAATTGGAGAGACTCTTATTTAGACTTGCGTGAAAGACATGGTGACAGGTGTGATTAACGAACAAGCAGCCAAACAAATAGATGCTGTACAACTATCAAATAATACTATTTCACGACGCATCAAAGGCATTGCCTCTGACATAGAGAAATAACTAATTCGACGACTTGAACTTTGCAGCGCATTTGCAATGGATGAATCCACTGACGTCGCAGGACTGGCTTTACTTCCAGATTTTGTTCGATACTTATGTGAAAAAAATATTGAAGATTTACTTATGTGTGCATACCTACACGAAAAAGAGACAGGAGAAGATATATTCAAGTGTATTAATGAATACTTCTTAAAAGAAAAAATAGCTTGGAAAAAATGTACAGATGGTGCTCATCTATGTACGGAAGATAAAGGGAGTTACGGCTCGTATACTTCAAGTAACCCCAAGAGCTACTAAAAGTCACTATTTTACATAGACAAGCACTTGTGACAAAAAAAAATTTCTATGAATTTAACAAAATTATATTGAATGAAAAACTTATATACGAAGCAGTAAAAATTATAAATTTTGTAAAATCTCGACCACTGCAATCCGGATTATTTAAAATTATGTGCGACGAAATGGGAAGTGATCACACGGGACTATTATTACATACTGAAGTGAAGTGGCTATACAGAGGCAAAGCATTATTAAAGATTTATGAGCTTTGACATGAATTATTGGTAATCTTTCAAACAACAAAATTCTAAATTCTTTTAAAATGCAAAATTATATTTAATTTTTAACAAATCCTGCATGGTTAATAAAACTCGCCTATGTAGCAGATATGTTTACACAATGCAATGAACTCAATTTATCTGTACAAGGGAAGACAATTACAATTTTTCAGACAAGAAATAAAATAAATTCGTTTGAAAAAAAATCAATTTTGGATTTCTTCAGTTGAAAAAAAGACTATAGTTTTTTTATCATTTTAAATGAATGTGTGACATTCGAATTTTACGGTGGGTGAAGATATTTCAAAATTTTTTTAGAACATTTAAATGGCTTGAAAGAAACTTTGTTGCAATATTTTCCTAAACATATTGAAGATGACGCTTGAGTTAGAAATCCTTTCTGCATATCTCATAAACCAGCAATTTTCAGTGCTAATGATTATGAAAGCTTGATCGATTTAATAAGTGACACCAATTTAAAACAAAAATTTAAAGAAGAGTCATTAAGTAATTTTTGGGAAAATCCTATATAGGAGTGGGAATGTAAACATAATAAAAAACGACCGATATTGGTGTTGAATAAATCATTTTTGTGACCGCTGAAGTGAAGTGACACCCTCATTGCCAGATAAGTACACGATAACCCCGTATAAGGAATAAACACCCTTTGTGTTGGGGGGTGAGAAGGATTGAAATGTAAAAATAATCAACAGTGGCTGATATTAGAGCTGAAGTCGTAGTTCTCGGGTCCGCTGAAATTAGTAGAGACATTCTCGGAGACGTCATAGTCCACAATCAGCCCGTATAAACTCCTGCACCCCTAGGGAAGAGGATGCTATGACAAATATATTGAACATGACATAACATGACAGTCCATAATTTTCAGCGTCGCTGAGTTGATAGGGAAATCTTGATAAAGTGTAAGTCTGAACTCAGCCCTCATGAAACAAACAAACCACTAACGCCCTTTGGGTGGGGTGGGGATGGAAATGGGTTTATTGAAAAAAATAATTGAAAACTAATATTAAAATATTTTTTTAAAAAATGCATCGGATACATGGTTTTAGGGTTGACGAGATGTTTCAACAACCAATACCGTTATGTCCAAGATGATATCACATACGAGCACTGTATTCTTAGAGCTGGGGGCGGAAAGAGCGAATCGAAAAAATAACGTAAAAAAGAGCGATATTAGGGTCGAGTCCATGGTTATTGTGTGTCCTGAGATTATTAATCGATTTCCAATGGCATTATGTACCCTTCAGACCACATGAGGTGGACGACGTCCCTGGAAGTGGGGGTTGGGAAGAGCGTGACAAAAAATTATAAAAAATGTTCGCTAAGAAAGGATTTTACAGGGTGTGAAATGGGAAATTGGTGTTTTCTAAAAACTTTTTTTGAATTACATCAGTGAAAATAAGGGATTGAGGGTAAACACCAATACTAATATAACCTATAACATTGATGGATAGCATTTTCAGTTAATAGGAATGAGGATACGAGACATTACAGAATTCACGCGAGGAAAGCTGCGGGTACTCAGCTAGTCGAATATAGTTCCTGATATCAATCGAATTTGCAACTCAAAGAAGCAATACCATCAAAGTCATTGATTACCATCAATGGTAATCTAAAATAAAAACTAAAATAATATTTCAAAAAATAAGTACTTAATTAAGTTTTTTTGTTTTTGAGATTATATTAATTTTTTTTTGTTTCTAAGTTTGTATTAATTATTTATGTTCTTTGTTTCTGAATTGTCGCTCTCATCAAATGAATAAATAAATGTCATCTATTTAAGTTTATTAAAGTTATGTTTAAACTTTAAAAAATTGTTTTTACTACCTAACATACAAACTTGGAACTCTACCTCTGTGCCAGAATGCTAGAACTAGAATATATATAGAGTTCTGTGAAATTTTTAAAACCTTTAAGGTTTTCCGTCACTCGAAAAGTTTGTGAAACCGTGATAGAGTATTACCAAAATCATTTAGTTAGTTCAGTCTGAAGAGTGAACATTTGTGTGTATTGTTGATTTTGAGTGAATTGGGTATTTTATTTTGGGTATTTTTATGAAAAATGTCTGAGCATGAAACAGCAACATCTCGTGATTTTAATTTTGATAATATCCCGTGAATTCTAAACGGAGAAATATTTGCAATTTAAAAAAAAAAAAAGGCTCGGAGAAAAACGTCATAGTTAAGTGTAATTTATGTGATAAAAATAAGGAAAAAACACGGAAACTAGGGGCTGCGTTAATGCTATGTTAAAGTTTCGTACTCACTTAAAGGTTATTATATTTTACAAATAATCGATAAAAATTTCTGAGAAAAATGTACTAACAAAGGTGAAGTATTACATACAGGCGAAGAATCAAATAAAATTTACATTGCTTTATTTGATAGTTCTTTTTCGGTGTATTTTCATATTAAATTTGTCGTAAATCGAGTTTATAGAATAATGGATAAACTTTGGTATTCTTCAGGTTCATTAGAAATATAAAAAAACCGACGTATCCACCTAACCTATCAGGTCATCAAGTCCCCTGATGACCTGAGAGGTTAGGTAAAGTAAAGTAAACTTTATTGTCAAAAAAACAGTTGCAAACTGCGTATGACCACGTGGAGGGGGGGGAGCAGATCTCCGGAAACAAGCAAGGGACCATCGCATCAATCCCGATCAAGGGTCCATGGGTAGTGGAGGATTTACTATTTTCAAAAGAAATAATTTAATAAATACGTAGTTATCCATTAATTATTTAAAATAAATTGTAGATAATAGTGCAGTAAAAATTCGAGATAAATAAAACAAAAGTATTAATGACATTTCCGTCCAAGGAGAATCCGCCGCTACCCGGAGAAAAAACGGAGGAAAACCCGGGCCAGGATAATGTAAACTACATAACCATGTCAAGGTTGCGTACAGTTAGATATAAACTATTAAAAACAAAAAGGAGTACAATCAACATGAATAAAAAAGGAATGTAATCAGTATGTATAACAATGGCGTGATAAAGTATAAGAGAATGAAGTATCGAAAGTATCGAATAATGTATCAAGTGATAAAGTATCGAAACGTCGATTTTTTATTTTAAATAACTATTGCCGCAGTGTTCCCTGAAGTTATTTTAAGAATACATATATTTCAGTTATATATTTGCTATGACATTCATGCTCAACTTTGTTGTCCTTTATGCACATGTCGATAACTTATTTTTATGTGAAATAAGTATGACTCTTGTCCAAATTAATATAATTTTCTATATCTGGTTACTCAAATAAATTTTAACTTATTTAGATGATACAACCTGAATATCTGGATATTTTCGATGCTGATAATAAAGAAAAGCGCTCAAAAACAAAGATAATACAAAAAGAAAGTAAATTGACGCAATTGAAAATAAACGATATTAACATTGAAGACTGTTACCAAGAAGGGTTTAATAGAAATGTTGTGAATTACATTGTTGGATGCATGAAACCATTATCTACAATAGAAGATCCTAATTTTATGAAAATAATCAAAGGTAAAGTAAATGTTCAGCACACAAAAATATTATCAAGCTGAATATTTTTTGCAATTGGACCACATTAATTAAATATGAAATACACTTAATATAGATTTTTTTTTATTTACTTATAGAAAAATTAGTTGTTCGTAGATTTGGACCTGTCTCTNCCAAAGATCCATATCATGTCGGACCGTACTTGAGGTCACAAATTGTATAATGATTATGAATCAGTTGTTAAAAATCTGAAATTTACATTTGAAAGTATCAAGTATGTTTCAACAACAGCAGATATATGTACAACAAAGCATAAAAGCTTTATGGGAGTCACAGCGCTCTCGGTGAATGCAATTATATTTTAGCATGTGATATTTTTAAAGGAGCTCAGGATTACCTCAATATTGCCGAATGTTGAATGAAATTTATAGCCGATATAATTTTTGACGAATGTGATTTTTTTCTTACAAAATCATATCAGATGTGCTAGTCATACTATTAATTCTCTTAGAAGTAATGATTATATTAATTTGCTTGGAAGTACTGATTACATTATAGATGGATCTCTTCCGGCTAAATCCTTGCATTTTGTTACCATTGGAAAATGCACTAAATTATGGAATTTGTCAAATCGACTTACGATCTCCGAAGTAATTGATGATTTCTTAGGCAGTGGTTTAATTTGCCAAACAGCAACTAGGCAGAATTCTCTATATGATTCATTTTTCCATTTGTTAAAATTTAAGGATGAATTGAATGAGTTAATCAAAAAATTGAATTTAATTGAATGAATTTTACTCAAGGAAAAAGTACTCGATTATTTAAATGAATTTTGTACCGTGACGGGACCAATTGCTTCAGTTCTGGATCATTTACATAAAGGACATTTACATAAATTTCTGACGGAGAAGGAGATGCAAAATATCTAGGTAACGGATAGGATGTATTTCTCTGAGGCTAGGCGTCGCTTCCTTATTAAATACTTGGTCAGTACAATTAAAACTTTTGCGTCAGCGGTCAACACTCCGAAACTATCTACAACTTCCTTTGGCTGCAAGGCTGATTTGGAGGAAGTGCAGAAACTACACTAGTTTATTGTCCTCCACATGGTCATACGCAGTTTGTACTGCTTTTTTTACAGTAGATTTATTATAATTTATTATTACAGACGGGCGACTCTTGAGTTCAGGCATCCTTTGATGATCCTTCCGACTTAAACCTGGAAATCATTGGATGTAAAATGATTGTACCAACCATGTTCAAAGAAATTTCGAAAATGTGAACATCTACCTCAACTTCCACAACCACGTCCACCCAGTATTGAAGTCTGTCGGGAAGCGCACTTTTCGAAGTCCATCTTGGAGTCATCCTCGACAGAAAACTTCTACCGCAAGGTTGGTTCTTTAGAGTCAGATTGCAATCTTGTAAAGTCCAAATCCTTAGTCGTCCGCATTTTTCGTCGCACTCTCGTTCACCAAGGAGCAGAAATACTGGACTATGTCTTACCAGCAGTGATCATGGCTATTCTCTCGAGGAGGGGACCAATGAGAAATCTGACTTAATAGTCAGCAAGAAAAGTCCAGGTATCGCAAAAAGAACAGATAAACTCAAGAATGTGACCATTCTTTCCTAGAATCTAAATGGTGTTCACTTCCGTTCAGAAGACCTAAAGCTTTTACTGTTCCGACGTGCTCCTCAAAGAATTTGAATCCAGGACTCATCTTTAACCGAAACTCATTTTCCCCTCGTGGCTATACATGTTATAGGACGGACTTGGATGTCAGCCTTGTGTGTTTGTGCGAAAATTTGGGTGAAATCGCCCCACTGGGGCCAAAACAGAAGCTAATGAAAAATGGGTACTAAATGGCGACATTAGGAAGCTTAGAGAACATAGTTACGTGGGGAAAATTAAAAAATGTACAATCTGCAGTAACGAAGAAGCAGACGAGGTACAGAAGGGGGCAAAGCGGAAAGGAGCTCCTGACATTTCAATCGTGACCATATCAGATGCAAAGCTTGCAATCAGTTCGTCTCTCCTTAAGACATGGAAAGACGAATGGGAAAACTGCGCCTTCAAGTTGAGGAAGGTTAAAGATTCCGTTGAGACCTGGTCATCCTCATCCCGTGCAGACAGACGTGAAGAAGTGAAGCGGTGAAGCACCTCCTGTGAGACTTGCAACACAATACTTACCGTGAAACGCTTTCTTTTAGGGTGTCTCATACATTATACCAGTCGACGGGGACAAAATCTACCTAACAGATTGGACGTTATGCTTAAGCAAAAAAATTAACTGTTATGCCTTTTTAGTTCCTACGAGAATGTATTCTTTGGCACACTATCTGATCTTTATTGATTTATGATGTCTGTGAATTCGAAATACTAGTCCCAATGATCTTTTGGATTTATTCCGTTTTACTTTTCTGTGTACATAATGTGTGTAGTTATAAATATATTTGTATAGCTATATATTTATTATTTATGATTTTTCCCTCCCTCTTTCTTTCCATATTTCTTTAAATATATTATCTTTCCTCTAATGACTGATTTTAATATGGGCGCCAATGACCTTAGTTTTTGAAACGCCACAAAACCAACTAACTAACTTGTCATGTTAATTTACTTAAATTATTTTTTTACTATGTTACACACAAGTTCAACCAATTCTTTTTGTTTGGAGTTAACTGTGTTTACTTACGAGCAATGTGCGCAGTAAAGTTACGGTGAGTATTAATAATTTTTGAACAAACCAAATTTCTGGTCGAACAGAACAATAAAACAAAGCGTAATGTAACGGGACATGATTCAAGAAAAACACAATCACTTCTATAAATTATCTCGTGGAATTAATTTGGAAAAAGCTGGAGAATTTCATAATTGTAGTGCTGAGGTGTAATGTAATTTGTATTCCTACAAGTAAGCCTGGAATGAATTATTTCATATGTCTCGGGAGGTTGACAAAAATAACCTGAAATTTTCTATAAGGTCATTTGTATCTTGGATAAATGTAACCTTTATTATTTGAGTAGTTAAAAAAAAATAATGAATTAGTTGCGAAATGAGTACCTAACTTCTTAGAATTATTTTCTACACAGGTCTAAACGTATTTCATATCTGCAAATATTCAACTCGTGTCGTATTACGTCGTGCAGAAGAACCAGTCAGTATATAAATTCCTTTGATGTCGCTTCAGAAATAATACTTGATGTGTAATGAAATAAAATTCAGCCATGAGAATTGTAACTTTGACTTCTTGTAAAGAAAAGTGCATTAAAAAGCATTATGAAATATATATTCCGTCTTTTATAAAATTCGAACGTAAAATTAAATGTTCGTCTTATGAAAACTATGGAGTGTAATTATTTTGAGACGAGCAAAAACTCGAAGAAATTTTTTCGAAAACTTGAAAGTTAGTCAGCATCAAATTATAATTATTTGTTCCAAATTTATCTTAGCTAACTGAGTATTATTTTTTATAGTATGTCATGTATTTGTTTTCCAAGATTAATTGAAAAGACAATTAAGATAAAAATTATACATTTAATTCTTTCTTAAATCTAAAAGGAAAAAAAGCAATTAGCTAAAGTATTCTTACCCTTTCATGAAAATTGTTGAGGTTCACAGTCCCACTATGAAGGAATCTTTCTGAAGACTTGCCTTAAATTGCTAAGCTGCTTTCCTACACTTGCTACGCGGAAAGAGATCCTGTTCACTCCCAGCGTGCTTACTTTATACATCAGCACAGTCCAACTTCTCTCAGTTCGCGGGTCATTTTCTAAACACTTTCCATCGATCGGGTCGACACAAGATGAACTATGGTAAAATGTTACCCGACGAATAAAACTAATGGGTCATAATTCTTTGTAATAATATATTTTATTGTCGCCCACTAATTTATATTATTTCTATCTGGACAAGTTAAATAGTGTATACTTTTATTTTTTAAAGTATTTTCAATATTTGTAATATTGTAAAACTGGGTAATTCCGAACACAAATTTTTATTTTCTCTCAGTGGACATCTCATGTCACGTCAGATATTAATTGTAACGTCATAAATTTATAACACAAAATTGTGCCACTAAACGTTTCATGAAAAATTTGATGTAAAATGTACTTTAACTCGCGAGCCGCAAAAAAAGTTTCGCGGACCGTCAGTTGGAATTTTTTTCTTTTGACTTCAGCCTCCTTGTCTGTGTAGCATTTGCAATACAAGGTACTATATACATTTCCAACTATCTTCGATATTCGTCCCTGGACGCTGCACATCATATCCGCACTGGGCGTTGTCTATCCCCGCCAGCGAGGAGGCGTTGAGTATCATCTATCGCATGCGTAATATTTCTCTTATTCGCCCTATTTTATGAACATACTCTTCAAACACTTCGTACGTTTTTTTCATCGCAATTTAGAGTTATTTATATTTCATGTCTATTAAATCAATTGTGCTTGTCTTCAATGAAACGCGTTCTCTCCTGGGCATATATAGGACAATCCCACATAAGGTGATCAGATGTTTTTTGACCAAGGTTGCACTCATATTTATCATCTTCTCGTATTCCAAAGCGCCGTAAATATTGGAGAAAAACACCATGTCTAGTTAAAAATTTCATTTCCTTGGACGGACTGAATCACTTCTTATTCCTCTGTACAAATTGAACCCTCTTAATATAACTATAGGTTACCCTGCTCTTTGGACTTCCGGACCAGCCAGACTCCCATGCCTGTATTAAGTAGTCTATCAACTTTTTTCTAGCTGCCTTATCTGTGTTACACAATATTTCATCATTAACCTGTATCACCCCTCTCTGCTTCAATATATGTCGGTATTTTACCTTTTGAACGAACAAATGTATAGGTAGTATCCCCTCCAACACGTTAAGCACTTCTTTTGTAGATTTCTGTTATAGGCAAAAGATTTCTCTCCATTTGTCGTATACGTTGTTCGTATGTGACATTTATCAATCTATCCACCCATACTACGCAGCCATAGGCTATTGCCTGTCTCAGGGCGCCAACATACATGATTCTCAAGTCTCTTTGCGATATATCATATTTGTGAAACCGTATCCTCATAGTATCTATAATTGTATATAATTTGTACTATCCCTATATAGTATAATTTATATCCTCCGATTGATGTAGCTCAAATGCTGAATGAACTGTAAACGATCTTCAAACACAACTCCTTAATATCTGTGACTCCTCACAACTTGTGTCTTGCGACCATGAATTCTAAGAATCATTTCCCTTCTGTTCTGTGTTGGATTTCCAAACCACATGGCACGCGTCTTCGACTCCGATAATGTTAATCCTTGTTGGGAATATACCTCTACACATTCATTCATCACACGTTGTGCTTCCTGTTCCAATGACCTTCTTGAATGTTCATAAAATAACATTGCCAGATCGTGGGCATTGCCTACTGATTCAATTTTTTCTCCAAGTCCCATAAGATGTACACGATAACGTTCCAATACATCGGTCCACTTGACTACCCCTGTGGACATCCGATCGTTGCCTCTCTTATTAATTCTATATCCTCCTACGGTAAGTACAATCACTCTATCTTCAAAATGTTTTAACCATGAGTAGTAGGGATGGTAGCAAGCTTCTTCTTTCCAAAGTACCTATTATGACTGACCACTTTGCGTGGTCAAATGCTTCGTGAATATCCAAGGAAACACGGGAACAACACTTTGTTGTAAGCGTCGTACCAACACCACTAATGCTTCACTTGTACTCCTCCCTGGTACAAAACCATACTGGCGGGTATTCATATTCCCGTGTGCTTGTAGATGTTTCCGTATTCTGTTTGTCAGAATACGAACAAACAATTTTCCCAAGGTCGGTATTAGGGAGATTGGTCTATACGAATTTGGTTGATCAACGGGACGCTCTTTCCCTTTTAGAAAGAATTCTACCACACTAACTTTCCAACACGTGGACAATATGATGACCGTAAACATTCGTTATATGTTTCACTAAATGTGTCCATTATGACATCTATTGTCTGGTAAAGCATTTCTTGGGTTATATTATCATAACTCGGAATCATTTTCATCCTCATTCTCTTTATTAGAATTTCTGTCTGAGATATTTCCTCTATATCTGTGTTTACAATATTTTCATATTTCCATGTCTGTATCTAATCCTGTGGAAATAAATCCATGTCTGTATCTAATCCTGTGGAAATAAATCCATGTCTGTATCTAATCCTGTGGAAATAAATCCATGTCTGTATCTAATCCTGTGGAAATAAATCCATGTCTGTATCTAATCCTGTTCCTGTCCTGTTTCCTGCCAATTCCTCGTATAATCCACCCATCCATATCTCCTAGCGACGCACCTTGTCAACACTAATAAGGTATGGAAGCCTCCATGTCAACTTGGTGAGCGCCCATTCCACAAAATCCCTCCAACAGAATCGCAATTTTATAATACTCCCGTGCTTTATGATATTCTTGTAAAACATCGCCACCACATTCCCCGAGTCGTTTTGAACGTTGTAACTGATGCCTTAACCTGTTTATTTCATGCTTTTCCCTGCTTATTTCCGGCGACCATCACAACTCCCTCTTCCCTACTCTCTTTTCTCTTCTAAATGTATTAAGAGCCCTCCCGCAAAATTGCCAGCTGCAACGCGTCTACCCGCACATCTATTGTTCTACCTGTTTCATCCAAAATCTGCTCCATCTTTCAAAATTTCATTCTTGCTATCCCTCATTTGTCTCCAATCGACTCGTCGATAATCCACGCTGTTCTCAGATGTTTTCCATTCCCCTCTTAACGCTACATATATCAGAGTTTCTCGATGATCTTTGTACAGACCAGTATGTAATTGTCACATGTGTACCCTCATATGTCGCCATTTATTTGTTAGCGTCACATCTATCACTGACTCCTCCCAATGTCCAACAAACGTTGCTTCTCCATATTAATTTAATATTAGTAATTTTGTCTGTGTTATATATTTTTCAAATATCTTCCTTTTGTAGTGTATTTAGCTCCCAAAATCTGCGTACGAGCATTAGTGTCCAAAAAAAATTAATATTTCCCTTTCCCCAATGCACTTACTATTGTACGCAATGCATCCCAATCCTCTTTTTATTCTTGGCATTTTGGAAGTAAAAATTAACTATTATCATAGTCTTCTCAATGCTACTGGATCAACTGGCAGTGTGATGTGAGGTTTTGTTTGTATCCTCGTATTTCTCCTGTTCCTCGAACGACAATTGCACTCCACGGCTTCTCCGTACAAATTACCCTGCAAGTCATCGGAATAATTTCCCTTTCAAGTAGTATACTTTTTGGAAGCAAACTATTGTTGTGTCTTCCCTGCGCAGAAACTCACCAAGGTCTATCGAGGAAATATTTCAACTCCGTAAATTTTGTTAAAAAACTTTAATCATAATTTTGTTGCATTTTAATAGTCTTTGCGCTTCGCGGAATTCCATACAGTCCCAATTCTGCGTGCCAGGATTATTCTGCAGACCTGTCCTACAGAAATTATCACACTTCGATATTTTATCCTTCCTTGACACTCCGAGTATTTAGAGTCCACCGTTCCGCAAAGACCACAGGTTTCCTGCTTATTACAACAACCAGCCGCTATGTGTGAAAACCTTTGACATCCGTAGCATCTCAGCGGCATCAAGTCCTCCTCAACCCTGTAGCTTTGTAAGTGTACGTAGACCCGCCTCTTCGGTATAAGTATCTTTTCGACGTCGCTTTTCTCTATATAGCACTCGTATGTCCTCCATCATTTTTTCTCTCCGCATTTGGCAAATTCTTGTGTATTATATCAACTACATATTCACAATCAGACATCCCCTCTGGAAGCCAAAAAGACGGAGCCTCTGGGATAGATAAACCCTTGTCAATACTCACGATTTAAATAGATGAATGATTTATTTTTAATACCAATACTTTTTCTTTAGGCCAATAAGTATTTTATCACTTTATTTTGTTCATGCATACTGTTATTTATCACTGCATAGATAATTTCTGTGAGAAAGTCTCTTTCTGTTTGCATGATAAGAAACGACTCCAAATTCATTTGAAAGATTTGAACGTATCGTTGTCTTCGTAAATTTTAATTTTGAGAGGATTTGATCGCAACTTACCTGAGTTAATGGTACAAGTAAACTTATTATAGTTCGGTCACTTTACGGAGTACAAATTTTTTCACTTATTTTATTTCATGTCATGTCTCTATCGTAAGTCATTCGACGACTTAATGTGTAACATTAAGTTTCATATGCGTCAAAAGTACATCAAATTTACAATAAATCAAATGTGTTAAATAAATTTGGTGGTATCAGCTTTCTTTGAGTACTTGTTTGAATTTCCTATATGCTCGCAATGTAATTCTTGAAAATCGTATATCTTCTGTCTTTTGGCGCCATCGTTTTACTCAATTTCGTTATTATATCCTCCAAGTTTATTTTTTTCATGTATTTACCAAAGAGTTGACATCTCCAAAATTATGCTCTCGCGCTTTAGTCTCCTCACCACACACACACACATCATTATTTGAAACATTTGAGATATGTCCTCATGTCACCATGGTCTATCACGAACATTATTTCCGTCGGTCTGGGGCAAAACCACTTTCTTTTTTCTCTGTAAAACGCAGATCTTTCACAAAATTATCAAGTTTTCTTCCCTTTGTACCAATATCCCATCGCACCTGCCACGCCGTAAGCAACTCTTTTGTCTATCTTTTCTGACAGCCCTTTTTCTCCTTGACCTTTTAACCATTATCGAACCCTTTCGCCGCATTAGTATTCTTATATAATCTTCCTTACGCATTATCTCTGGCAGTATTAAATGACATAATCCCTGTAAACCCATTTAATGCATCAGTCGTTGTTGTGCCGCTTGCTCCACTCAATCGGAGAAGACTTAATCTACGTACATTTAACAATTTTCTCCTCTGTAGAAAATTCCGTAATGCTCGTCTCACACCTCACACTCGTAGGAATTATAGCTCCTTTATTTAACTGTAGCAAATGCTGTCTATGTTATATTTTATCATTTCCACTCGTCATAAGGAATAGTACACTTCTTTCATTTTCCGCAATATAATTGACGTGCGCTGCGAACTTCATTCCAGAATCCATCTTGACCCCCAAATATGTGTTCTTGTTTTATTTGATTCTTTGCTTCATTTAATTTTAAAACTAGTTCTCTCTTTTTAATTTACAATTTTCCGAAAACCATTGCTATTCTTTTTTAGTTGCTTTTTGTAATTAGCGTCGTTTACACCATTTATGACACTGCTTTAGCACGTCATTTCCTTTTACTTCTATGCCTTGTCTTGCAGTTCCCTCAATATAATAAATACATTGTCTGGATACCAATATTTTATGTCCTTCTTGCCAATAATTTTGTCATCTTCGCCAATATTTTATGTAACAAACTGTCAATGTTCAAATTTCAGCACATGAGTTATCCACGCGATCCTTGTGAGCAATCTATAAATCTTTTCCTTCCCCATCTCCATGTAGGAAACTCTATTTTTCAAAGTTAATTGCTATAATATTTTCAAAATAAATTGCTATACGTTGTTGAATGCTTCCAGCATATCGAGAAATATTGCTATTGTTAATTTTTTTCCACGACCATCTATCCAGTTTGTCGATTGTTTCAAAGCATCTTGTGCAGTGGCCCTCCTGAAAGCCATATTGATCCTTCTCTAGTAGTCCATGTTCTTCCACAAATGTTACCGTATCCACCAAGTTCTTCTCGAGGTTTCCCAATGCGTGGTAGCAGATTAACCATTTAGGTCTGTAACCATTTAGTTCATCATATCTACACCTTCTCCATACGAAACATTAGTAATTTTGCATTTTTTCATTGCACTAGAAATATGCCTTGCACTAGAAATATATCTATCGAACAATATATGCACCTTATCTCATATCGCTTGCCTGTATTAACTCATTTATTTCATCATATTCGGGACATTTTCGCATACTTAATCCTTTAACTTCATCTACTTCATCCAGTGATATTTCCATGTATGCTTCTTCTTATTCATCCAGTCTACTCCGTACCCTCTCTACTTTTTCCCTTGATGACATATTTTCCCAGAACTGTCATTTTCTTTATTTTTTCTGGGTATCATGTTCGACACGCCCCAAACACTTTTCCACACACTCTGTGATACATATTCCCCCACGATTCCAATTTCACTATTATATCTTCCTCTTAAACTACCTTTGTGTTACCTTATAATCTTTTCTTCTTACACGTATCTTTTTTTCATATTTCTCGCTGCCATATCCATCGTGCTTACACTATTGCATTGTTCTGTATATCTCAATTTTCTCTTCACCATGTGTTTCTCTCCCTTGTGAAAGTTCGTGGTCGCAGGACACATTGAACCCATCCGTAAGATTCCCAACTGTAGACTGTACACAGCATCACCTTCCAGTTCTTTCCCCTTCTCATCTTACTAATTTTTTGTTCTCATCTTCTTTTGAAACGTTTCTATATTAATCCGTGGCAAATTTTTCCCAACACCCTACTATTTTTCACATCCAATTTTAAAGAAAATCGCTTTGGCGGGATGTTATTCCGTCTTCAACACTTCAATCTGTGATGTAACTTTCCATATTCCTTGATGTCAAAGTCAAATCTATTATTGACTTTACTCTTTAAATTTCCGTCTTATTTCCTATTGTAATTTCATTACTGTTTTGCATATCTTTTCCCCACACATCAAACCATTTCTCAAAATATGTTTCACCATATCTTATTTTACATGTAATATTAAATTTTTTACATTATTTCTCCAGTATCAACACTTTCAATTCTGCCTTCAGTATGACTATTGAAAATAAAATAGTACAGGGAGAAGATACGTTTGAAGAGGAAGTAACAAATTTGGCAAATATAATAGGTGCAGTAGGGGATGTATTGAGTGGAACAGAAAGCATAATAACGACACGAGTAAGTGAAAAGATGTGTGAAAACATTGTTGTGCTTGCAGAAGAACTCAAGGAGGGAGTACAGAGGGAAATGGAGAGGCAAACTGGAGAAATAGGAGTGCAGTTAAGTTCGAGTGTAATAGGAGCATAGAAAAACAAGTGAAACATACTCTGGAATTTCTAGAGGTGCAACGCGAACAAGAAAGAAACAAAACATGTTATTGCACACCAAGACTAAGGGGAATGTTCAAATCAAGAACAAGTTAAGGAAACGGTTGAAAGAACAGAACATTATTACACGTATGTGGACGCCGCGGGAGATGCATAATGGAGACCTGTGTTGGTGATCCCAGTTAAAATAGAGAATGGGAGATTAGAAACAGTACTGCAGGGATCATGTGATTTACGACATCGGGAAATTGGGAAGAGATGAGCACGGAAGCGTTTGCTGGGGGTTTTAACCAATGGACACGAGAGAGAGTTTATAATAGATATAATAGAGATTAATTTTTAAAAGATGGAGCACGAGAATGTGCGAATAACATACGTGTTGCTCTGTCAAATGACTAAGAATCCCAAATTTGAAAATTGGGTGTTAGAAGTAAAAGGAAAAGGAAAAATATTAACAATCATACTGAAAATGGGCCGTATGTTGACTTAATGAGAATCCGAGTGCAGGAGGATCAATAATTGACATGTAGCTACAGATTCATTGTTACAGACACCTGGCAGCGGTATGCAAATTGAAAGTGAATATGTGTAGTCGTTGTGGAAACGAAGGCCGTTCATTTAAGATTGGTACCAATATGGAGCAAGAGCATGTGTTTGCAAATTGTACGAGGAAAGGGGATTTCATGCATCGAGGAAATTGCAACAAAGGAGGTATTCAAGAAGTTTACGTTGTGGGCGTGAATCTTCGGCGTGTTTCATTGGTGTGGTGGATAATTGCACACAATACACCATGGAGTGAGACGGTAGTGCGAGCAGCTGAAGAGCTTCTAGTTTTAAAACAGTACAAAACGGGTCACTGCCAGGTGATTATTTATAAATTGCAGAATATAGAGTTAACAATCATCAATAATTATTGCCAATACATGAAGAATTTAGATAATGATTTTGAAGTCATAGGGCAGATTATAAGAGAGAGAAAGGGAACAGATATATTATTATGTATTTATGTTAATGTTCGAACAAAAGTATTGGTTGACAAATGCATGACACGACGAGGCCGGAAGTTCGAGAAATTTGTGATTGATAACGGTTTACCAATAATAAGAAGTTAATATGGTACAATGACATTTGTTGGAGAAGAAGCGAGTCTCTGGACGACATGACATTGATGAACAAAAGGAAACAATACGGCGAATCATTAATGAATTGCATAGCGACCGTAAAAGTATAGAAATCCAAATAGAGACATTTTCAATCTTCAATTTGAAACAAGATTTTACATATAATAAACACGTAACTCACGTTTTGAGACTCAATGGCCAGAGTGCATATGCCAAGACGCGTCCACTAAAATGATACAATTGACTATCTCCTTATATAACCGTTAGTATGTATTCGTATCCTCGTCGTCCCTTTGTACTGGTCTCCCAACGCCACTGTCATCCTTGCATTAATGCTTTCGTGAGCAATTTCGCCGTGGTTCTGGTTGACAATGTGTAATTCTTGTTCATTCACCTTCTTTGTCCCCTCCCGTTTCCGTATATGGCGATATTTTAGCTCCCGAACGTACAAATCCACCGGTATTATGCCAAAGAGAACATTTAAAGCTGCTGTAGAGGGCTATTCCAAGTCAAATCAACACAGTTTTAATACATTTACGTGACCATCTCAGATTTTGATAAAATTGTGTAGGGGGTAGCCGTGATAAATGTTAAGAAAAGTAGCAAGAACTGTTGTAAAATTTCAATCCGTTTGCAAATTATAACAATGTGAAATTTAAACAAAATTCCCCAGAACGGCTTAACGCAAAACTTTCTATTGCTCTCGAAGCTCTCCTAATTGAGATAGAGAGCAATAGAGGACTTAATTTATATCTTAATTAACAATATTTATAATGATATGTTATACAACGTCGATCAAAAAGGAAAAAATTAACAAGTTCAAATTTTGATCACGCACCTTTGATGACACGTCATGGAGGAGCAAAATTTACATATTGTCTGACAAGAAGCAAACGTGTTGAACAGGAGAAAAGTATATTTTACAGATACACATTTATTACCTGAGATCGGTGGGGAAACAATCAACAGGTCAGTGTCGATAGGATGTACGCAAGACCCATGAAGTGGTCCTATTTTCTGCAATGTCCTGTTGCATACCATACAATGGGCATTGGAGAAGGGAAGAATAGGGATGGTTGCGTACGCTGACGATTTAGTTTTGATTGTTCAAGGGAATTCGCAAAACAAACTGCAGACGAACTCTCAGCGCTGTTTAGATTAATGTGAAGAGCAGTGTGCAGCTAGTGGGCAACGATTGTCTTAAGATAAAACAAGGATATCATGGTATGGAAATATACGGGACAAGAGGGATTTCAGGATGCAAATGTATGCACACAAGTTTCAGGTAGTAAAACATCATTAGTAGCTGGGCGTCGTCCTAGATTACCGACTACAATTTGCGGAACAGCATGTTAGGAAAAGAGTTCGTACAATATTATACAGCGTGATGCGTGTGGTCATAATGCGTTATGATGTAGCACAGATGGTCTTGAAAACGTTATATCTAGGGAACGATATGAGCCATCATAAAGTTAAGAAAACTAGCAGTTATTGTCGATAATTTCTACCCGTTTGGAAGTCACAACAATTTAAAATTTATACAAAACTCCCCAAAACAGCTCTACACAAAACTTTTGAATTTCTCAGGAAGCTCTTCTAATTGAGATAGAGAGCTGATCATCTTAGAACTTAATTATTAGTCTTTACAATGAGATGCTATGACATAGTAAGGAGGAAAAAAATGAACATTTTAAATTCAAAGTTTTTATTTTTAATTTTTCCAAATCCGCAGTTTCGAAAATTTTCAATTTAATACTAGAAAGAGTTTATATTCATGTTATTTTCTGGGAATTATGGATGTGGGATTAGAATAGGTTCAGTGTTAAAACAATAATAGAATGTAGGTTTTTTGCCGCGTATCGCGTGCGGAACTAGAAATTTTCATTTATTTCTTGATTTAAACTATTGTTATGTTAAAAATTGGACCAGTATGATTATGCAGTGTACATATTGTCAGATAAGCGTCTGATTTTGATATTATTATGGAAAGTTCAAAGTCAAGTAGAGCTATTGATAATAATTCATTCTGACATTATTATGAGAAAGAAGAGCTCGAAATAAGATAATATTATCGATTATGACATATTTAAGAGATATATTTGCTGTATAGAGTCGTTATACACAATAAATACGAGGGTTATTCGGAAACTAAGATAGAATGGTTATAAAAAATAAACCATCACAGATCTTTTCAAAAAACGTTATGTATTTGATTTCCTATATCTTTCTCTATTTTTCTGCATATTTAATTTTTGTTTAAACCTGTATGGGCACCTAAACAGGATGAATAATGACAGAATACCAAAACAGGTATGGAAAGCAAGATTGGGAGGAATTGGAAATAGAAAAAGTGGAAGACCTCGAAAGACATGGAATGATTCGGTAAGGGAACAACTAGCCGAGAAAAATATAACGTGGGAGGAAGCCAAGAAGAAATCCTTAAACAGGAAAGAATGGCGAGCTCTTTACCAAACCTCGACACAAGACGGTAGAAGAGGAAAAGATTAAGAAGTTTAAACCTTTATCATAACGTTCCACACGCTTTTTTATACCGAAGTCACAGAAGTCTGCCGCCTGTGACGATAACCAGTCTTCAACTGCTTTTCCCACCTCGTTATTTGTGGCGAAGCGCTTGCCGTCGAGAAACGCCTTTAGGTAACGAAACAAGTGAAAATCACTCGGCGCCAAGTCTGGACGGCATGGTAGGTGGTCAATCTGTTCGCATCCAAAAGATCTGATCATATTTGGGTTTGAATGTCAGAATGTTATGCAGCAACAAAACTCTAGACATCAGAAGGCCACATCGCTTATTCTGTATTGCACGTCGAAGTTTACTCAGGGTAGTCAGTAAGCGGCAGGACTTATTGTCCCTTGCTACATAAACTCGATAGACAAGACTTCATGTGTGTCCCAAAATAAGGTTGTCTAAATTTTTCGTGTTTAAATTGTCTGCTTGGACTTGACTTTGACTGGTGATGTTATGTGACGCCATTCCATTGACTGACGTTTAGACTCTTGTGTCATGTGAGAAACCCACGTCTCATCAACAGTGACAATGTTCTCTAAACGATGATCACCTTCCTTATGATATTGGTCCAAAAGTAAAGAGCACAAGTCATCCATTTCATTTGACGTTTCTCGATAAACAACCTGGGATACCAACGTGAGCACAATTTCTGGAATTGCAAATTTTCAGAGATACTTTTGTGCAAAGTTGTTCTACTCACATTCGGAAATTTCAATCCTTATGTTGAAATTGTGAATCTCCGATATTCACGAATCTCTTCGACCACGACATTGACCAAATCGTCTGTGATCATTAAAGGTCGGCCTGATTGCGGTTCAAAATGGACATTTTCCCGTCCGTCCTTGAAGGCTCGTGAGTGACCACTGACGCACTTTGCTGTCACTCATCGCATTGAGGCCGTACTTACCTGTTGATGAATTTTCGCTTCTGAAACGTTCCTTGCTATCTAAAACCGAATCACCGAAAGCATTCCTCAGTCGGAGTGCTGATCAATTGTTTTAAACATTTTGAACTGACACTGTAAACAGCATCAATAGCAATGCAAATGACGTCGTGTAACGCGCAAGGCAAGACGGGAGTAGGTGCGCTTGCTCGTTTCAATGTTCGCGCGACATTCGATTAGCTATGGCGATTCGGACCATACTTTCCGAATAACCCTCGAATTATACAGAGTGAGCAGATAATCAGGTGAACTGAGATTGAAACGTATCGCAGATGAATAGTTTCCAATAATATAGGAATTAGGAACTATAGGATGTAGGAAGGAAATAAAAAAGTACATATATCACAGAATATAATTTTCATAGACAATTATTTTCTAGTTCATCCTAAAAACATATATGGATAGTAGATTCATTCTTAATAGAGATAGTCTAGCTTGGAAAAAATTCAACGAGGACCCTGTTGCCCAAGTCTTGATCAGGGAATCATTCCCCAAAACACCAAAAATACTAAAATATTTGTGTCTTGTGTATATAACTTTATTTTTTTAAATTATAACTTTATTTAAAATATTAAGCAGAGGTAATAAATGATGAAATAGGCGAGCCTGCCACTGCAACAAGAGGAATGTAATATAAACGGTATAATACATCCAATTAAAAAATCTTTCTGTTCATAGTCCTGTAAGAATAAATCGGAACACATCTATTATTTCACTGCATATAAGTAGTGAATATTTTTTTCGAATTTGTCAGGAAATATTACATCAATTGAACATTACTTTGAACTAGCCATAATCATACCAAAATTAGACGCTTATGTGACAATATATACATTGCATTAGCATACTGTTCCAATTTTTAACATAATGATATTTAACATAATTTAACTGTATAGCAAGAACTCGTGTTAGCAAGTGATACCCCCCATCAAAATTTCCTGACTTTCTCTGACCAATGGATTAATTTTCCCAGACTATTATTGCACATTAACATTGATGGGATATGTGACAAGTTTAAAGAAGGGTTAACTACGATGGTTAAAGAAATTGGTCAAACACTTTGCATTCATACAACACGAGAGACGGTTGGGGGAAATTTAGCAGTGGTTTTACCAAATAAAGAGGAAAAAGAAAAATAATACAGGCAGCAGCAAATAAGAGAAGGGGGAATATAATATAGAGAAGTTGGGAAAAGGCGTCCACGGTTGCGTGTTATTCTAGTAGTACTTAAATTAACACAGATAGATTTTATAGAAGAATTACTGCAGAAGAATGCTTGTGTAGAACAAACAACGGGAAAAACATACAATACGAGTTTTGTATAATTAAAAACAAAGATTATGAGAACAAGAGAACTGGATTTTAGAAATGGATGGAACAATATTTGATCATTGATTACAAAATGGTCGCGTATATGTTGAATTGCAGAGCTGCGGGTTGGAAGAAGATTTATATCCCTTGTGATGCCACCGGTGTCGTAATCTTGGAAAACGTGGTAGCGTTTGTCGTGACAACAAAGACACATGAGGTCACTGCGGGGAACATGGACATCGTTACCAAGAATGTACCAGAAAAACCGAGGAGTCATGTTGTGCAAATTGTAAGAAAGAAGGATTTGCTACAAATCACAGTGTGATAAATTGAAAATCTTCCGAGTACATAGGAGCGCAACAGGTCCTATCAACAAACGTACTTTATGCTTAGAATCGTACAACAGAATTTACAGCGTTCAAAATTAACATCATTATAACTAGCAGAATACACGCGTATGCATGACATAAATGTTCGTTGCTATCAGGAAACATATCACATTCATGGGATAATTCAGCACCCTAGGATATAGGGTGATTGCAAAAACGCAACCGAAAAGTGCAATTGTTGTACGAGGAGCAGGAGAAATTCTTATATTGCACAAATATTTAACTACACATTGTCAAGTAATAAAACATATGACAGAAATGAGATTACAATAATAAATTATTATTGTCAAACCGCCAAAGACATAAAGAATGACATAAGGAACATAATAAATTTTTTTAAAGGAACACATCTAATTCTTTGCTTTGACACATATGCTCGGACGCGATTGTTAGGAGATCGGACGACGAATAAACGAGGGAAATAACTGAATAAATTTCTCATAGACTCAAAATTACTGATATTAAATAAATATGGTAAAACATGCTTCATGGAAGGCGAGATACATCAATTATTGACGTAACTATGATTAAGAAATAACATGAATTGGAAGTACTCATCTGGTAGATGTCGGATGGTTCACATAACGACCACAAAGAAATAGAAATATGTGTGACAGGAAGAGGAGTCAACAACATGAACACAAGGATACTATTGAGTTTCGGCTTTTGAGAGTGGCTTTTCAAAATTCAACATGGGGTATACCTTACATATTAAGTGTAAATAAGATAAGAGGTAAAGAAATTTGGACAACCTTACCTAAGGGTCAGAATCATACAGATGATTGGTTAGCAACTGGACAGGAGCTTCTTAAAAGGTTATTCCCGGAGGATAAGTTACAAACTGGTGATATGACAATTTAGATGAGTTAAAAATACCGAAAATAAACATCCCAGAAATATAAATGTCAGTAAAACAAATGCGCAAAAACAAGGCACTGGGTTATGATAAATTCACGCATGAAATTCTACATCAAGTTACATTTGGAGAACATTTAGTGAGAATATACAATTCCCACAGTGTTGGAAGATAGGACTCATAAGGTTATTACTAACAGGAAAGGAACGCGACCCAACACAACCAACCTCAATCACCCAATAAATTTGATCCCAACTTTAGATAAATTATTCGGTAAACTTATAACAAGAAGGATACAGCAATATCTGGAAAAGGATGGGAATATGAGCACCTGACAGTACTGTTTTTTGTCAGGAAAGTCAAATAGCTCAGCTTCGGATATGTTAGTAAAGCACATATCAATGAGGATACAAAATATTGCACATGCATATATTTTGATATAAAAGGGGCTTTCGATCATGCACGGTGGGGTATAATACTAGGAACATTAATAAAAAGAGAAAATGCCCAAATATCTTCTCAACATAGTTAAATCATATTTTGAAAAATAGAACCATGGATTAGGAAGAAATTTACCACCAAGCGTGAATAGGTTGCCCTCAAGGATCCGCTAGTGGCCCTATATTTTGGAATATAGTTTTTGATAATGCATTGAGGGATTTCGAATGTGAAAATATTGATGTCATTGCATAGGCAGATGCCATGGCTTTATTAATATATGGAAATTCACGCGCAAAATTAGAGTCACAAGCAAATAAAGAACTGCATAAATGCCAAAAAATATGTGACAAGTATGGATTAACAATTTCGGAGCTGAAAACACGTTGCACGTGGTTTGGACATCCTGTGCAACGTAGAAGAGATTTTAAACATGCATTGAAGAATGTGAAAATACACATAGTGCGTAGCTTCAAATATTTAGGGGTGATCATTGATGAGCGATTAAACTATGGAAAACATGTATAATACATCAGATGGAAGGTTCAAGTAACATAGTGCGTAGCTTCAAATATTTAGGGGTGATCATTGATGAGCGATTAAACTATGGAAAACATGTATAATACATCAGATGGAAGGTTCAAGTAACATAGTGCGTAGCNTAGACAGTATGCTTCGCATAAGAATACATCGATATGACATCCAAACTAAAGATGTGAGATTATTATATAGAGGAGCATTACGGCAGGTAATAAACATACGGTAATATCATATGGGAGAACGAATTGAAAAAGTTAAATTTCAACAAAGTTTACAAACAATAGAGCACAATACTTATTACCAATAATTAGGAGTTACAGAACTGTGTCGACAATGTCCCTAAATATAATTCCAGGAATTGACCTACATGTATCCGTTCGCCTACGTGTACTAAAAATGAAGTATAGGTATTTGCTGAAAACACACAGAAAAATAACAATAAATGAAGAAAAGTTGGAGAAGATAGAAAAGGGAACGGAAAATTACACACTTTTTATTAAATGCATGGACAAAAAATGGGAGATGACTTTAAAAGGAAGAGTAACTTATAGGTTTATTCCTGATGTTTGTTTGCAAGAAACAGTACAAAATGATTTGAACCACTGGTTGAATTCTCGACCAGCCATGGTGATTTTGGGCAATACAAAAAGACATTTCGAATAACTGATGACGCAGCATGTTTATGCGGAGACGAAATGGAAACTTTGGAACATGTGGTATTGGACAGCCCCTTATATGAGACAGAATGTGCGAAATATTTACGGGAATATGGAAGGCAAGACATTTTGTCAACAAAACTAGGAAACTACCTAATAGATACAAAAGAAAAATTTGAAACATTTATGATATTCGTAAATAGTCAACAACATGAATAAATAAATAATAATTAATAAAAGAGAAAGAGGAAGTAGATATATACACACCTCCTAGTTGGCGGGTAAGAGCAATGCTATATGCGGCCAAGATGTGCCGCACAACAAGCACTACAGGTTTTAAAAATAGATCTTATATCCTTGTATTGCTCTACAAAACAGACAAGGAGGCTTGAAGATAGTCTAAAATAAAGGGAGAAAATTGTACGTATTATTTTTCTGACGTAGGTGAGGTGTTCCGCAAATTGTAGTCGGTAATCTAGGACGACGCCCAGCTACTAATGATGTTTTACTACCTGAAACTTGTGTGCGTACATTTGCATCCTGAAATCCCTCTTGTCCTGTATATTTCCAAACCATGATATCCTTGTTTTATCTTAAGACAATCGTTGCCCACTAGCTGCACACTGCTCTTCACATTAATCTAAACAGCGCTGAGAGTTCGTCTGCAGTTTGTTTTGCGAATTCCCTTGAACAATCAAAACTAAATCGTCAGCGTACGCAACCATCCCTATTCTTCCCTTCTCCAATGCCCATTGTATGGTATGCAACAGGACATTGCAGAAAATAGGACCACTTCATGGGTCTTGCGTACATCCTATCGACACTGACCTGTTGATTGTTTCCCCACCGATCTCAGGTAATAAATGTGTATCTGTAAAATATACTTTTCTCCTGTTCAACACGTTTGCTTCTTGTCAGACAATATGTAAATTTTGCTCCTCCATGACGTGTCATCAAAGGTGCGTGATCAAAATTTGAACTTGTTAATTTTTTCCTTTTTGATCGACGTTGTATAACATATCATTATAAATATTGTTAATTAAGATATAAATTAAGTCCTCTATTGCTCTCTATCTCAATTAGGAGAGCTTCGAGAGCAATAGAAAGTTTTGCGTTAAGCCGTTCTGGGGAATTTTGTTTAAATTTCACATTGTTATAATTTGCAAACGGATTGAAATTTTACAACAGTTCTTGCTACTTTTCTTAACATTTATCACGGCTACCCCCTACACAATTTTATCAAAATCTGAGATGGTCACGTAAATGTATTAAAACTGTGTTGATTTGACTTGGAATAGCCCTCTACAGCAGCTTTAAATGTTCTCTTTGGCATAATACCGGTGGATTTGTACGTTCGGGAGCTAAAATATCGCCATATACGGAAACGGGAGGGGACAAAGAAGGTGAATGAACAAGAATTACACATTGTCAACCAGAACCACGGCGAAATTGCTCACGAAAGCATTAATGCAAGGATGACAGTGGCGTTGGGAGACCAGTACAAAGGGACGACGAGGATACGAATACATACTAACGGTTATATAAGGAGATAGTCAATTGTATCATTTTAGTGGACGCGTCTTGGCATATGCACTCTGGCCATTGAGTCTCAAAACGTGAGTTACGTGTTTATTATATGTAAAATCTTGTTTCAAATTGAAGACGAAAATAATGCAAATACGTGAAGAAATTTCGGCTTTGTGGTTGAAATTGGAACCACACAGTGAATATAGTCAAATACGGGACTATGAATGACCGTACATGGAGGATATTTGAGTTCTGATTATGAGGCGTAACGGTCAGGAATCGGCTCAAAACAGAATAGAGATAAAGTAGACCGTAAAGAACAATATATACGGCTTTTTTGCTCTAAATTATTCGCAGAGGCTTTAATATTTTACGTAAAAATTATAAGAGGATTTGGTATTGCCTCTTAAAGGCGATCGTCATCTGTCATTCACGGATACCTGGATATGAAACTCGAAAGGAGGGTCTTCACTTGGATATAAGCGGCACCTATTGAGGACGTGGAGAACTAGGTTGAGTATTACAAAAAGATAGTGACGTATTAACGTATTCAGGCCTCAGGGACATCACCACGGCACCAAAAAGAAGTTAGAAAGAAATCGTTTTGGATAAAATAAGATTTATTGAAAAAAGTCAAGTAAAAAATTGAAAGACTTTTTTCGTAAAGTTGAGGAACTATGGAAAAGATGGATAATATACTGGAGGGAGTACAGAAACAGGACAAACTACTTGATATAGTAAGTGCTGTTATATCGCCATGAGGGGGAAATAGTACGAGTGAGTACAACACAACTAAAGATGATGAGGAGAGGACGGTAACATGGACAAGACGTTACAGAAAGAGTGGACAACCCGAGGGAAAGGGACATCAGGTATGGGACAGCTACACTTACGAGATGCTGCTAGAGATATTTGATGGGGTAAAATTAATGAAATTAACAGGGAAGCTGCAACAACAAATGCGTGACGGAGTCAAGGATTTGTGGCGTGTGATTGTCCAAACGAAAAAGGAGAATAAACAGTTCAAGGAGAGATAGAGGAACTGAAAAGTTTAAGTAATGCTGGGGTTCAAATGATAGCTTTAGGAAAGAAGTTGGAAGAAGCAAATCTTAGAATTATCGATGACCGAACTATAGAGAATATTGAGGAAAGAGTGGTGAATGTAGTTGACGAACGATGGAATAATATACAACGGATGATGTACGACGTGCATTCGGCATGGGAGGAAATAATGTGCAGGAGGTTGGATGACTTCGAGAAGGGATTGGAGAAGGACCAGGAAAATTCTGTGAGTGATCAACGCAAGGAACGCATACAAGGTGAAGTAAGTAATATATGACAGAAAATAATAGGGACCCTGGTAACTTGTGACAAGGGAGAGAAAAACTACTCAGATGTACTCAAATGACAGCAACCAAGGAGAGAGAAGAACGTCCTGATAGTGGAGACGACATTGGGTGTGGGTGGGAAAGACTTTTCAGTTAAGGAGGCAGTAGAAAATATGGTGAAACGCAAAGAATTCGTAGTAAATAGAAAGCAGAAATAAGAAACTTATTGTTATTGGAGAGTCAGAGAGGGATACCCAAAAGTTAGAAATGGTGCTAGGGAGTGATGATGGGGTACGGGCACGAAGACCAAAGATGAGGAAACCAAGGCTCACCATACTTGGAATAAGGAGCGATGTAGATGTGGAAAACATTATGGAGAGGATATTTGAACAAACCTAAGAGAGATGGGCAATAAGGAAGATTTCACCAAGGAAGGGAGGTTAGAGACAAGTATATGCTGAGGCACAGCACAGGTGAGACGGACAGTCGAAATGGAAGTCAGGAGTCACCGCTACCTACTGCAGAAAGGAATGATATATGTGGGGATGGAGAGTTATAAGAGTTACAGACTGTAACACTCCTATGAGATGCTACCGATGACACAGATAAGGGATTGCCGTGGATAGCTGCTGGCAAAAGGAAGATACGTACGGCCACATTGCGCAAGTGGATCACGGGTATGGAGCCTGTACGGTAAAGGGAAAGGATGACGAGTTTGTGAACTACTCATTTACAGGTTTGTAAAGCAACCAGACGGTGAACGATGCCACCTGTCCAGAGTACATTGCAGTCCCAAAGATTCTACAAAATCGAACTGAATATGGAGATTAAATTTATGCAGCAAAATGTCCAAAGATCGTTACTTTCATCTCGAGAAAAAAATGCCGTTTATGAAAGAAAATTCAATTGACGTAGCATGTCTCCAGGAGAACTATCTTATGAAAGAGAGATCATGCCAAAATAAAATAGGAGTTAGAGTTATTGAGTAGGATGGAGGATGGGCTGCAGTGATAATACTTAGACCTGACTTTGAGGTATTCAAGATACAAGAAATTTCCACGCAGTATATTGTGACATGCAAGGTTCGAAAAAGGCTAAAGATATAGTAGCGGTGAGTGGATATCTGCGAGGTAAGAAAAAATGTAAACAGGAGATGGAAATGATGCAGTAATAATAAGTTCATACAAAACTGAGAAACATGTCATCTTCCTCGATGGGAATGGACGCTCCTGTTTGTGGGGAGATATAAAGACCAACGGAAATGGGAAAATACATGACGATATATTTATAAGAACGGCTTCGAAATAGTCAATAGAAATGGGTAGATGACATTCCAATGCAACAAAGGACAATCTGTGATAGACTTAACATTGACAAGGACAGCAACCTTGGGGAACGTATAACGATGGTGCACAGTGACTACTGACCATAGGGTATTTTCTTCAAGATGGTGACGCAACGTGGAGAGATGGTAGCAATAGAACCAAGGAATCTGAGGAAAATAAATATAGAGCGGTTTCAGGGGAAACTAGCAGATATTGAATGGGGGAGAGGGAGGATGAACTGGAAGACTGTGTGGACACGGTACAACTAAAGAGAGAGCGATTCTTGAGACTGGCGGCGGAGTATGCACCGAAGCGAAGTCTAAAGTAAAGGACAGGGGAAATTTGGTGGAAGAAAGATCTGGAGGAGCTAGGGCAAGAAGAAAATTACAGCGCGCCAAAAGGAAAGGACAGCCAACGAAAATGGTGGAAGACAAATACCATAAAGCCGTGCGCTCTTACAGGCGAAGAATGAAAGAGTGTAAACGTGAAGTATGGGAAGAGTATGTGACGATGAGTGTGTGGAAGATTATGTGGGGAGTTCCATTCCTGAAAGCTCGGAGAAAGATAAAGACCAGACAGATTTGGAATATGTTGCAAGTCGGGGAGAGTATGACAGGGGGCTGGAGTGACAGGATTGGAGTTATTGGAAAATATGTTACCACGGGATGGATAAAAGAAGACGTGGGGAAGAATGGTGGTAGGTGAAAAAGACATGCAAGAGTTCACAGAGATCGAAGTTGACAGGTTCGTAAAACAATTCGTTCGTAGAGGAAGAGCTGAGGATTCGATGGGGTGACGAATGAGATAATACGAGCATGTTATCCAATTATTAAATCAAAATTTATAAAATTATTTAACAATTGCAACCGCACGGGAGGCTTTCCGAAGCAATGGAAGATTAAGGTCGTCCATAAAGGGAAAGGACGGAGGACAGACAACGCAATTGCTTATCACCCAATAAGTTTATTATCATGCTTCGGGAAGTTATTTGAGAAGATTTTAGTGAGACGGGTCACAGACTGGATGGGGACAAAAGGACTTCTTCATGAATAACAATATGGGTTTAGACGAGGACGATCAACAAAAGATGCGTTACGGTCACTGACGAGATGGATTGTCCAACGACATACCAAGCTGGAGATGGCAATATTTATAGATTTAAAAGGTGAATTTAATAATGTACAATGGGGAGGACTGTTGGGTCAACTGCGTAGAAATGAGATGAATGCTTACCTCTACAATATATTGGCGAGCTATTTCGAGGACAGGATTTCATACCTAGAAATGGGAGAACGAATTTACTGGGACGCCGACAAGGGCTATCCGCAAGGATCACATGGGGGACCACTGTTTTGGAACTTGACTATTAATGGAATTATAAAAAACAGTATATGACGAAGGATGCAAAATTTTAGCATATGCAGACGAAGTAGTGGTATTTGTGGAGCGATAAGGACGATGACAATTGGAAGCAGGGGAGAACACGACATTATTGAAATGCGAAAAGTAGTGTAGACAGAATAAATTGTAAATTGCTGCAGATAAGACGCTGGCCATGATATACGGGAAAATAAACGTAAAGGAGAGGGAACCCGTAATAAAATTAAGGGCAATAAAAAGTTAGATAAAAAGTGAGCATATATATTTGAGGGTAAATCTGGATCAAGACTTAAAATTTGGAGGACTTATAAAGTATGTAGAAAATAGAGACAACTTACTACTCCCTCATGAGAGTAGGAATGAATAAATTTAACATCGGTAGAAAACAGTTGCTTCAGTTGTATAAGGGAGTACTGGTTCCGATGCTGACTTATGATTGTGAAACATGGTGTAAAGTCCTCAGGAATATGAAACAACGGCAAATGCTAGAGAGTGTACACAGAATGTGTTCGATGAGATTAAGTGGAACTTATTGGACAATATCATGTAATGCGCTGAATGTACTGGTGGGAACCTTGCCAGTAGATCTGTGTATACAGAAATGGTTCTTACGAGCGGTCATGCACAGAGAGGGAAAATATATCTGGATGGGAAAACATTGAATCACTCGAAAAGGGGTGGAAAAAGCAAATAACGTAGGCACTGCTCATGGTCTGGCAAATACGCTGGAAAAAAATCTGAAAAAAGAGAGGCAACTTTACACCTCTGTGCCTGATGTACGCTTCACAGAGAAGAATCCTAGATGGTTTCGACCAGGACCACCAGAAGCGTAGTTTTTGACTGGACACGGTGATTTCAAAAGCTATTTGCGGCGTTGCGGACTCATGAAGGACGGGACACGTTATTGTGGAATGGAAGAAGAGACATGGGATCATGTTTTTTTGGAATTTTCACTTAACAGACCAGAAAGGGTGGAGTACATACGTCAGATGAGGACCGAAGTTATAAGGAGAGAATTGGGGAAGACAATTGACACAGAGGGGAAATATAAATTTAAAAGGTATATAACCAGTATTAAAGAAGCAAAGAATGTTATGAAATGCTAGACGGTTGAATACCACCCGTCTCCCTTTAGATAAGGATGGGGTCATATGGGTGGTAAAGCAGCAAAGTAACGAGGAAATGACAAAATAACACGGAAACGACGAATGAGGGACTGCAATCAAGACTAGACAAGATGAAAAATGAGAAGAAAGAAAAATAAACCCACAAGGAAATTGTCGTGGAATGTCGGAAGAGGCAGACACGACACTAAATAAACTAAGGTAATAAATATATTGTACCAATTTTCAATATAGATACATTGAGTTATTATAGAATATCATATTTATTCATATAAAAGGAATAGTTACTCAGGAAATTTTGTTTAATGTTTACATATTTTAAACATTTTTTTATATCTTTGTCCTTATTTGTTACTAGTAACTATCTTTCTTTGGATCTGTCCAGAAAGCAATAATGATGTATGCCAAAGGATTTAATTCAATCTAACGCTTAAGTAGAGTAAAGTTGTAAATACAATCCTTGTATATATGACTGAATGTAGGGTGTAAATATAGATGTATGGATATAGTTTAATTATCGCAGGAACTGTGGATTGTAGTTCCAGTGCTCAAAGATAAGCATGTGCTGAACAAGTAAACTTGTAAAAACTAATTTAATCAACTGGAATTGGCGCTATGGCAAGCTGGGGAGTGTTTTTTATTTAAAAATAAATTTCGCTTTCTCAGCGAATCTATAACAGCTTGTTCAGCGAGTCTACAACGGCTTGATCAGCGAGTCTACAACAGCTTGCTCAACGAGTCTATACCGACTTGCTGAGAGTGATAAATAGAGGTTGGCGGTCGGCAAATGGAAATAATCAGTGAGAGGTTGGAAGGAGAGGATTTGTTGGAAGGTTGGAAGAAGACGGTAGCTTTTTCCACGTAGTTCCGGTATAGCTCGTTGTGTGTATAATGTGCGTCAGGAAACTCGAACCTCTGGAAGACGATAGTAAAGCTTAATTTATTTATACATGTTAGGGACAGTTGCTACATGTAATTCGTGTGAATAGATGGTAGTTGAAACCATGATTAGTTCACGGTCAGTGGTCATGTGTCCTGAACGGAGCACGGATGTTATCTGCTGCTGTTTGTGTCTTTAAGAGAAAGAAGAGGAGAAGTATGTGAACATCGTGTGACGAAGTTGTGAAACCCATCAAGGTATTGTGGTGGAATTAATATTAATAATTTGGATGTTGTAACACGTGTTAAATTTGTGAGTGAGATGGAACTATTTCTGGAAGTATTAAATGTGATTGAATGACTGGAAATTCGCACGTAATGGACTCGAGGTCACGCCTGACCCGCATTACCATGGAATATGTATGAGAATCAGTACGTATCTGAAAAGTAACCTTGCCTAGCTTACTTGTCAATTTTTTCTACCAATGTCCATTTTGGTCTACAAAGAAACTCCATTTGAGCTAAACAAAATTAGTTAATTTAGTATCTGATTAACTTGATTATGTGATGTTCAAATTATTTTGGAGTAATGATTATGAATGGGACTTATGAAATGCTATGATATTAATAAGATATTTTCTATCAATGAAAAACAATCAATTAATTTGATGTCTGATCAACTTCACTATACGATGTTCAAATTATTTTGGAAGGGTAATGATTATGAATGGGATTAATGAAATGCTATGATATCATTAAGACGTCTTGTGTAAAAAAGAATAAAGTAAAAATTGTTATAATATAAATAAATATACACGGTAAGCTTCGCATACAAAGACAGAAAATGATTCCATCCAACTAAATATTCACTGCAATTCTCAACGAGCCACGGGACTTTAAAGACGTTTTTAAGAAAGATTTGGAAGTTAGAAGATGATTACAGTGCACTGGAGGAAAGGAGACGTCTGACCACATGCTCTGGGATTGCCCGATTCACGCTGCAGAAAGAGCAGTATACATGTAAAACTACAGGAAGGAGGACATCTTGAACATGACGGACAAAAGTCAACTTACTGAGACACAGACAAAATACGTCATATATAAAGACTTTGTGCAGAAGATACTTGGATTACGACAGATGCTAGAGTAACAGTTGATGCTCACGCCTCCTCGCTGGCGAGGACGGACAACACCAAGGTGGCTACGATGCGCGGTACTGATGGTCAAATCTATCACAATTATCAATGAGCAGAGGAGAAACTTGTTTTGCGCTGCAATATAGGCAAGGCAGCGATGGAGCCGAAAAAAATTCAAATTAAAAACTTACGTATTCTATGGTTTCATTATTTTAATTTCATTATACTATAATATAAATTACAAAAATAATGAGTAAATAACTATAATAAAGAATAATGATAAACAAAAAAGAACAATAATCATGTATATACAAATATTATATTTTCATTAAGAGAGTCATATAATTTATCAGTGGTTTAATCAATAATAAAATGTAATCATTTCATTCAACACTTATAACAATTTTATACTAATAATTCCATATTCATAATAGTCGTAAGATTGCTTCTCGTATTCCTTTAGTTTAAAAATTTAATTTATCGTGCTTTTAGGGTTTCATTTGACTCTTTTTCTGTAATAGTTTTTACGCTGAAAACATGCGTTCGGCTCAACACACAGATGAACACGGAGAGACAAATGTTTTGTAGCCTTAGGTTTTCAGACTATCGTTACTCTGAAATTTCCAAAATTATAAAATGTCTTTCTCTTCCCGCAGTATTATAGGCTTGTCTAAATACTGTTTCACAATGATCATAGCTCCGCTAGAAGAACGCGTCGTTTCGGTCATTGCTAATAAATTAGTAAAAATCGTCTAAAAAACTTGGTAAATCATCATTGTCGCCATTATCACACGAGCTCACTTCTTGTTCCAAAGAATTATTGTCAACATTATTTTGAATTACAAGTTGCCTCTTTTCAGCATTGATAATTGACGTTACTTGATTGATTAATTTTTCTTCGCGGTTTGCATTAGTTCTTGAGTTCTAAACTCTTCTAACATGAATCGCGGATCTAAAACAGTCGCCAAAATTGTGTTAGTTCTATTTCCGTATTCAAAAAGACGAGATATAACCGATTCAATTAAAATATCGTACATTTCTCCACCAGCTGAAGTTGTTAACAGTGATTTCTCTTTTAATACTTCCGGCGACCAGTATGCCACCATTTCATAAATAATTCCGCTACTTCGGGATATTTAATTAAGAAGAGTTGATTCCAATTTTTGAGAATCACAAACTATTTGCGAAAATAAATTGTTATATATCATGATACTCTTCAACCCCTTTCAAACAAATTGACAGACATTGAAATTCTTGTACACGAAAATCCATTCGACTTGCAATGTCTCACGGAACATCAACTTTCAACAAACATCAATGATATTTTTATTTTTAATTATTATTTAGCAAGTTTTTAATTTAAAAGTTAAAGGAAACAATCTCCACGGAGATACGTGTACATACGTTCGTAATTATATCTTAACTTCTCAATTGTCAAACTACGAGAACTTGTGTGTTCATAGTGTTTTCGGATTTTTTGAAGATAATTTAACCGACATAGATATTATTGTTTTATGTATTTTAACGACCAATATTTATTTTTTATTTATTTTTAATTATTGATTGAAATTATCGTCGTTATTGTCAAAAAAACATGATTCAGGGCGTGGATTCATGAAAATTTCAACTTATTGCGTTCCCACAAGTCTAGATCTTCTATTTCGTGGAACAAAAGAACTTAGCAGATTGAAATTTATATTTATTCAATAAAAACATAGTGAAAAGTCAAAAGCACAAAAATTCAATATTATTTCCCCAATGTATTCACACATTCACTCTAAAAACTTCTTCCCTTCCAAAAATGTTAACAAGTAGAGCTTTTACTAATTGTCCTTAGCGTCTTAATGAACGTTGTTCTGCGAAGAAATTTGTCAGTCAGTTCATAACACAATCATCTCATCATCGCAGCTCAGTGACAAGCTGTTTATGCTTGCCGGCTTCACAATCATGAAAAAATAGATAGCACCGAGGTTAGTAATTGCTTCTGATGGTGAATGAGACGACGACGACAGATCTGGATGTCAGCGTATTGCGTGACCTTGAGTAAGTCAGTAGTCTGAAACTCGTCCGACGTGCTGCTGTCAGGATGCCGTCCGATGTCAGGATAAGACGCCGAATGACCTCTTATACACGGCGCGCACTATCGCACTCGCAAATTGTTGACTCGTTTTACATACAGAAGTATTAATTTCTCATTGACTCGGTGCGTTGAGATATAACGATCGTCACTGAGAAGTTCATTCACATCGACTGGAACTTTTCTTATTCAGTCGCACGATTACGTCAGAAATAGAAAAAGTGCTCACGCTGTCCCAGACACGGAACACGGTGCTCCGCAAAATCACGACGTAGTGGCCGCTTCATGCGTCTGCACTGGAATGATAATGACGCTCCGCGTGCTCTCGCGGGAATGAACTCCCGTCGGTTCTACAAGTGTTCGTTGTGCTAGTCTACCAACCGAATTTATTTAATAGTAACCAATCAGATTGCTTTCTGATCGAACGTTGTATTTTAATGAACTATGATTGGAGGCCTTGAATTTATTTTAGAAGGTTCTGATCAACTGTAACTAGCTTTATTCGTTCCTTTCTCAAGATAACTGCAACTGATTTTTACTCATTACTTTCCCACGATAAATCCAACTGACTTTTAGCAACCGTTGATGACGTACCGTTGACTAACTGATTACTTCCGTATCTTCTCAAACTATTGTGACATAAGAGTTAAAATAAAATGTTTTAATTAAGCGAAAGTTTCAGTATTATAGGCCTCCGCAATCAGATCTTGACAAATGTTCTTGGAATTTTGAAGTTATTTGAAACAGTACACGTAAAACCACAATCATTCTTTATATATGGTGATTTTGGCATCGATTTCCTGAATGCAACCGATTCCAAACACTCACTCATAAATCGATCCAACAATCATATCGACTCCTTCAAGCTTATAACTACAATATACGACCCCACTCGCCTCTCCAGTTCATCACTTCCGTATAGTTAGCATCCACACTTCTAAAAATGATATTACCACAAATTTTGAGGTAACATTTAAAATGTTGAGTCCCACCGGAAACCCTAAAACACGAATTTTTAAAGAGGGGGATGGCCACTACGAAATCCAGTAAAACTAGGTATCAATGGAAAAAAGGCATCTTGGTGAAATTAAAACCACATATTTTGGGAGTAATAGGAGTACACAACTAACCGTTTGATCCACGTAATCCGAAGAGAGAAGAATCTCTTTATTATCTACGTGACTGACGGAGGCGTATGTAAAAGCTGTTTCTTCAAATATGTGAGTGATTTTTGTTTTATTTTCTATTTTTTTCTATCCTTAAAAAAACTTAATAAATATATAAATCACTGATTTGAATTTATTTAATACATAATTATATATAAATAGTTATTTAAAAGTTTATAATTTAGGTAAACAACATATTTTCTTTTACTTAACATAACATTAGGTTCACTAATCACCCTATGCAGTTATCAGCATTAAAACTGAGCAAGAACTTTTATCATTAAAGGAGTTTCCAATAGATGTAGTTGAACTCTGATTTTCAACTTAGATTTTTTACGGACTTTTATTTAACTTCTCCTGTTAGTTCCTATGTTTGGGTCAAATCTTGCAACTACATTTTAAACTAGTTCCCCCAAACCGATCGAGCTGAAATTTTACATACATATGTGGTTATCATGACAAAAGATGATTAAGATTCAATTTTACAAAAACCTACCCTTTACAGGGTGAAATAGAAGTTTTATATTTGTGAGTGCATCCCACCATAACTTTAGAATTCCCGGAGTTATTTCAACCAAACTTCGTACACAGATGACTGCCTATCTGACAACAAACATTGTTAGGATAAGACAACCTGGGCACTCCTAGATAAGTAAAAATTGTAGGTAAAACCTATAATAGATCGAAAACTTTAGTTAATAGGTTCCTCTTATTCCAACGATACGTGTTCCAATCTTATTAGCCCCGTGGTTCCCGAGATATATGTCAATACATAAAATCGATCGTTTTTATTTCACACGTGTTCAGACTCGCATCTACTCCCAAATGCATCCTCGTCTACAAATTCACGTGGGTACTAAGGATTATTTGTCTGGATCTTCCTACTGAATTTGGTTTACTTGGCTAAAACAAATCCAGCGAAAAGATAAAAAATCAAAATTTCACATATTTAGTTTTTCATCCAACTTTAGGCTGCACTGATATTCATTTTAAAGTGTTCAAACTGAAGCGTGAACACATTATACTCTGCCTATATTCCGTGTCACATTCCATCTATAGGTTGCGTCACATCGCTAACAATAGCATTCCGTTGAGCCACATAAACAGTTTATAAGGCCGTTCCTGTATAACTCGAAGTATGGTGTTATTTTTTGCCTCAAATGAATTGCTGCGGTACTTTTTCGTTATTTTTTTCAGAATCTGCCTTTGCACCACGCACAAATTCTACAGGCCAAATTTTAGTGCCACCCAATGCTTATTGTTCCGCGGCGACGTGGTTGAATTGAATATACAGTGGAAAACCCTCTGGCAGATGCCACGGAACACAACAGATATGTGACGACGGAGGACCAGCTTCCGAGGAAGCAATGTGAGGAAGGTAAATTAAAGAAAAATACCAAAAATTAAGTCTCATAAATTTACTGACCTGAATCTCGTCACAACATGATATGTAATGAATAAAATAAGCATTGAATTATTAAACTAAACATACAAAAACTAGAGGAGCAATTGAGCAATCAAAGTAGATGAAATGGAAGGGTGAAATATGAATCTAAATATCACTAACTTAATAACCCTTCTAGATGATTACACAATTGGCACACCGATCAATCTATTTACAGACTACTTGGGTATTTTGGTGTTATATAAAACTGCTGCTTACTCAAGTGAACAGACATCTAAGAGTCAACAAGACTTATGATTAGAGTGAAAGCGAATCCTTATACTAATAGTGCCGATTGATCTGTACAACATTACGTATTTCATGAATACATACAAGTTCTATAGGAGCAGTTCTTAGTTCAATCATGACCACCCACACATGTTCAATACTTGGACTATCACCAACCACAGTACGTTAATAACTGAAAGGGTAATACTCAGTTTGAGAGTCCAGCTGGTGTTGTCTTCAGCCTGCAGCTCGAGGTCTTGAAGTGCCTGGATACGCACTCGCAAGGGAATGTACTGACGCACACGCTAAATTGGCGGGCGCGAATTGAAGCACAGTGGTGTGCGGCCTATGCGCACACGAATAGAAAAGCACAATGTGAATAAATCTCGGTCGCGTGCGGCAACTTGTGAATGTGCTTTTAGAGATAGTTTTATAATATGACGATGTTATTCGCTTTACAGTAACACGAATAGAAACTTAAATACACATAGCTAAGTGATCAGACTTAAAAAATTGAAAGAACAGATTTGAAATCGGGTGACTGTATGAAATGTATGTTCGGCGCATGGGAGCCAACTGAGACCGCGTCCGAGTTTTTGGAGCGAGCGCGGGTGAGAATTGAGAGCGCATCTGATTCGGATGGGCGCTTGGTGACGAATGCGAGAGGGCTGTAAGGCTGAGAACAGCTCAGGAAGGGTGCCGTGGTGAAAGGGCGGCCGTTTGGTGGCGCTATCTTACGGCCATCTGATGGGGCTCCATGCTAATACTTGCAGATTTTACGAAATGAATGATGCAGGAAATGTGCACATTTGGGTGAAAGGTGTTTCGNACTGAGAAAACAATTAGCATCACTTAGGGAAAACTTTATTCCTAGCTGGTTGGAATTATGTGTGCCGAAACACTTATTTACCTAAATGTTTGCGCTTATAGTTACGCATAATACCGTTGGGGTTTGTTTTCTCAACTTGAAAAATGTATATTTTCAAAGTCGATCGTTCAATCGGACTCAAATTTTCCAGAAATCTTCCTGACCTACCAGCAAACTTCACATAATCACGAAATGTCACTCACAGTCTTCAAAAGTCCCGTTTGTATGCTCCAAAATTCACGTAACTAAATGTACCATGTTTCTTTATCACGTAAAATCATTAATATGTCGGCCCCTTTGGTGTATATTTTAAAAATTTTTCACTGGAATGCTCAAAAACACTTTCCTTTTCTTATGGAGCTCAATTTACTCTACGAAAATCTTTTCTAAGTCATACCACTTGTATAATGTCTATGCTCTATAATGTCTGTGCTCTATAATGTCTGTGCTTACTGTCATAGAAATACTCTCATTGACAACACTAGCAAACAACATTTAAGATGTCTATGACATCTCTGTACATTTACCTTCCAAAAATATCACCTGATGTACCGTCTGTGAATTTGAACCATCTCAATAGAATTCACCGAGTTGTTTTCCCACATAGTAATTTTTTTTAAATCTCCACGTAATTTCAACTGTCTCTTTCTTTTGATATAACAATCATGCTGGGGAAAACTGCATGTTTCTATCTTAAACATTGGAAAATCTAATTTTTCAACTGTTCTATGACAACCCAAATTTGTTGTATGGTAACCTATACTCGGAGACACATCAATGTAAAGATGAATTTCTTCTGAGAACACCTGTCCAAGTCTCTCATTTTTACGGTTAAATATTCGTGAGCTCTAATACACAATCTAAAATAAGGTACTGAAAAGTTTGTTAACCAAACACCCTCTAAATTAATTTTTTTTGGTCATCACCGAACTAAACAGCGTACTCCTGTGACTCCTACGAACTCGTGGTTCAAATTTCATTAAATTATCTAATTATCCCGACATGTAACACTTTTTCTTATACTATTTTGCACTTGTCACTTTTAGGGAAAGAAATATACCCCAACTAATCAAGATGTTGATCTAGGACTAAAGCAATCATCGTTTTTAAGTGTATTTCATTATAGGTTAAGCATTCCTACGCACGGCAAACACACTTGACGAAAGAAATGAATAAATAAATAATTCTCAAAATTATCCGCTTTTAATAAAATTTTAACTGAAGCTTTATATCGATGTCATTTACAATTTTCTAATATTCATTAAAATCGATTTATAGACAAAAAGAAATCGAAACTCGTAAATTATAAAAATATTGGAATGTACTTCATGCGTACCCTGCCTCTTATTTCGGACTTAGAATCACGAATGTCTCTCAAAAACTTCAAAACTATCTCAGAAAAGTACATAAAAGTTCAAGAAGAACGTGTTAGATTGTGTTCGGCATAACTTCACATATCCCGACTACCTTTTACTGTTAAAACGCAAAATAACATTTTTAATTAAAAAATTGTTTTCTAAGTTTCATTGTATTACATATAATTTTCGACTCGTAAAAATATTGAAGAATACAGTAGGGTACTTGTACCAGTTCGGAGCCAGATCACTGTTAAGCGCTTATCACTGGAAGTTGCGGTTTGAAGATGGCGCCCAAAAAGTACCAGTTCGAAGCCCGATAAGGGGTGGCAATGGAAATTGTGCATTGCCCATCACTGCAATATTATTTCGAGTTTATCATGTTCTGGAACAAAATATCAGCATGTTTAAAAACAACGAAAGACTGAAAAAACAAAAATTTGTTTTCTTTTCCATACCTCTAAACAACTGAAACAATGCCCGCCGCGACTCAAATTGCTCTCTTATCTAAAAAAATAAAATAAAAAATTATCCTATCGTTGAAACACATGTCACATAATTTGTAAAGGCTTTTCAAAATACGGACAAACCTTCAAAAATACGTCGACGTTTCGTATGAGGTTTCGCGGGTATGAGGACGGCGGGAGGAGGTGGAGACACATCGTCTAAAAGAAAACACTATATGTTAAAGAACATAAAAGTATTTAAACACTGAAAAAAGTCTCTCCTTCACACAATATTGAATAGTACTGACATTGCATCGAAAAATGTAGAGTTACACGTAATTGCATAAGATAAAATACTTACCAGGAACATCTTCTGCAGTTCTTGATGTATACTACTCTCTCTTCACGTAGTAAATGAAGCTTACTACGTCTAGTACACTTTAAATATATAGAGGAGATACGTGAATTAGCACACTCTCCCCGCTCCACGCGTACCGACAAGCGTCCAAAAACATGATAATCTGCATACCTGCCCGCTCCGGGCGCATAGACAAGCGCCCAACGACCAGAAAGTTATAATCTCTCCCTTGCGCGCCGAACCCGCTATTGCTAATAGCAGCGCAATCTTCCCGTTGCGGCACGCTGACAAGCAATTCATTATACATTCGGTAAGACAATATAAGTGTTAAAAATATCTCAATTTGTCTACTATTTCCAGGAAAATAAACTGTCGTCCTTTTTGTTCATGTTCAATGCAAATGTGAGAAGACGATTTTGGTATATATATGACTGTTCGTCATGTCAAGAATCACTTCAGTTTTCACACGAGAGTTCTTGCAACGTGTACAAGAAACGACTTGCTTCAATCTCATGACTTCAATTTGTGGTGAATGGAATGGATAGCAGAAACGTGTTGTAATTTTAATTTTTTTTGTTCACTTTGTTATTGCATAGTTTACTTTGTTATTGCACTATGAAAAACGTGTACGGAGATGTTAACATTTTTTTGAAACTCATGTGACTATTTTCTTCGCGTTAAATGCAATACATTTATGTACATGCTGTATGTGTCTAGTAAAAGAATATAAACGTTTTATTCGTTATAGAGACATGAAAAAGGATGTGAAAATAGTGGATGTGTCATCTGACGATGACACAAAAGTAAGAGATTCACGAGCTACAGAGAAAGGGAGTAAAGGAACGAAAAAAAGCGTGAAGACAAAGAAAGCGTAAGTAAAAGAAAAGAACGTATGTTAATGTTTTACAAAAAATCTGTAAAAATTGTGTAAAAAACGTTGTTGTTTAGTTTAGGAAAATAGTTGCTTTACTTGGAGAGTGTGAATCTGATGATGAAGATGCACTGAAAGTTATTGAAGTACTCGCTGAGAGGAAGCGAAAGGTGTCAGAAGGCATTAATCATATGGATGCGAAGCAGGCGTAAGTAAATTGAATAGGATATGTAATAGTAGCATGTTTAAATGTGTAGTGTGTCGCAAATAACATTTTTTCAGGTGTTTAGTAAAAGATCATATCCCAACGCTTAGCCCAAGCCAAAACCACAAGCAGTGATGAATTTGATACAGGAAGCATTGTATTTATGTTTTTTTTCATATGACAAAATGTTTTAAAGTAGTAATTTTTTAAAATACAAATAAATTTTTGTAACACATTTTTAGAGTTGATGAAGAACATGAAATGACAATACTGATTGCGTATTGGAATAAAGTGTTTTTCTGGTCACAATCAAAAAACGAAAAGCCATAAAATCGAAAGTTATTCATGTTGTAAGCGTTTAAGTAATCGATGAAAATTTTTTTATAACAAATGATTTTGTTGTATAATCTCTTTTCTTTTGCAGCAAAAAGAGGATCTTGACATTGAACGAGATCTCGTTGCTGAAAATTCGGGAGTTGCAACGAGAATTCAAATATATTGCGAGAAAGGGGAAGCTAGGGCGAACTAGGTTTGGAACGAATGCTGTATTGGTGGAGGGCGTACAGCAAAATTTTTCTTGCCACACAAGTCAGTATTGTGATGTTTTTTCGACAAATAATAAATTAATAAAACCTTGTATTATTCGTTAACATTTCATTTTTTGTTTGTAGATATGTGGAACTATTTCCTTCACAAAACGTTGTAGATACTTTTATTGCGATGATGCCGGTGATCCAAGAGAGAGAGGAAGGAAATTGAAATATTTCTTAAAAGAGAAAGAAATTTTATATGTATTATTCTACGTGACTTTTATAGCGTGTCATGTATTATGCATGTATGATATATGAAAAGTATGCATGTATTGAAAAATAGTATTCTATAATCCTTCTGATGCATGTTGTATACAATCCTGTATGAATTTGGAGAAAAAATAATCTAAAACCGTATATCTTTTTTATCAGCTCTTCCAGCACTGTAGGGGTAGGATAGTACATTTAGGAAAAATAATAATGAAGCAATAAATTAAAAATGTTATATATATTGCAAAAAAATTAATGTTCCATCATGAATCCGTTTGCTTAGTGGCAGAGGGTTAAATACATTGAAGTATAGCGAGTTTAATACCTTGCATAAACCATTCAGAGGCAATGTTTGCACAATTCTTTTGTGATGGTGAAGAACGTTTTAGGCGTCTTCGTTTCATGTTGCGATGCTTCGTTCTTTGCTTTGTCTTCTTTCCGCAAAGCGTGCACACATTTTCGGAAAGACGTTGACGTTTGCAGGCGGGTGGTGACGTTGATGAACTACTTTCTCTCTTCTTCTTCCGCTCGGAGCACAATGTTGTCGGAGAACACGATGTTCTATGCGTGAACACAAACTGCGACTGACGGCGTGGTCATGAGGGTTCGTCTAGTTATATTTTCGGACAATGCCTGTCACAGGTGTGTAGTCACATCAAACAGGATGTAGAATTAAACAATAGGCTGAGGTTTTCGGTCTAATGTTATTTGTTGTCTCAAAGTCAGTGCGCATGTCTACCGTTGTATCTATCGTAGATATATCACATCGTCTGCAATCTAAAACCATGAAAGCGTACAAATTTGCATATCCCCACGTTCTAATTACTGAAATAGGCTCTCGAAATAAAAATCCTCTTTTAAAATCTTTGAACAATGTTAAATGTTTCTGGATAGTGCTTATACTTTGTTGTATCGTTGGACCATGCCATGTGTAGTTCGCTATAAGGAATAAACACATCATTCAAAAAGAGCTTTGCCGTACGCACAGTGCCATGATCAAATTCAGAAGCATTTTTCGTAATGTCATTGCGTTTATTCTCTTGTATAGCAAAGATGACATACAAGGGTGCATATCTAGTAGTCACCTTCACTAATGTTTGACGACATTATGGACAATCGTTATGTTAATTCAACCAAATAGTAATACACGGTTTACAGAAGTCATGCTTGCACAGCATAGTTAATATATCAAGTGTCTCTTCCAAACAAATTGAACACATAGACATGATAGTGTAGACACGTAATCATAAACTGATGATAAGAATGATGATGCTAAATGTACATAAACAGTCTAAAATAATATCCACCCACTTCCACATGTTAGATCAAGTGGGAGAAGAGAAGAACGCTTCCAAAGGGAATGAAACAGTCTATGATAAAAGTCCAGCAATGACCAAATATTATATGCACCAGACTGATAAAGGCCACTAATAACCAAAGACTATATGCATGAGACGTAGAGCGAGCACCAGACAGAGTGTGATGATGTTGTTGGTGTTGTATTCTTCGGTAGAACTAGTAAGGAACACGTTGTGTTTGAGTTTGTTGTATAGTCTGTAACATCTGTATGCACTGCAAAATATAGTGCCAGTCTTTGCACTTGATTATGTGACAGACTTTCCGTACAACAGAAACAAATGAGTGAAAAGTTGTTACACAAAGGTCGCCGCGTACACTCAACAGCTTTAGTACAGGTTGATGTACATAGAACAAATGCGGATGATGATAGGATGATAGCTAATGTCATCCATTTGTAATGTAGCGTTGTTGTTTATTCTTCTCTTTCCATGTTACACATGTGACAGTCCCGAACTACTGGCGGTGGACCATCAATGTGATCGTGACCATTGTTGTAATGTTGTCGACAATATTGTAGTTGGTGAATTTCTGGATGGTGTTGAATGTGTAGTGGTAAACGTTCATACACTGTTGCCACTTGATGAGCAGCCCAACCAGTCAAGAAATTCAAAGACAGATGATGTAACTTTGCATCATCCAAGATTGCAAGATGTTTCGTTTGAAAGTAGACAGCAATAGCTCGAAGCATAGATGCAGATGCAGCAACAAGCATCTTCTGCTTCTTCAACAATGTTGTATGTGCTATGTGTTGAGATGAACTGTGCTTTCATCGTTTCAGTGCAGCACTTAAATACCACATAACCAGGATATATACATTTCCAGGATACACGTGCAACCATACACACAGGAAAAACAGTATAGTCAGTAGGGGAAAACACAGTGTAGTCACATTTCCAGGTTCTTTTACAGTATAAAAAGACGAGCATTTTCTCAAGCAATATTCAGTTTCGTACTAAATTTACAAACATCAACATTGTCAGTTTCAAGATGTTTACTGCTTCGGATTCTGAAAAGTACGTCATAACATTTTTTGTTTTTACTATGATTGCACTACTTTATTGTTTTTTAATTTTGTTTTTATTTTATAGTGCAATCGTCGACGTGTAAATTTTTACGATGGAAAAATGTTTTATTTTCAAAACTTTTACAATATTATCAGAGAGAAGATTGAAAAATTATACGTTTAACCCGCCATGTAGTATGTATGCGCTATCGGCAACGGATGCACGAACAGCGATGTGACTAATGGAGAATCATCACGGATTGAGTTGGAAATCAGATGAACATTTATATTAAAATATTGTGTGGAAGATTATAAATGAAGAATTAAAGACAAAAAAGTTATATATGTGAAAGGAGTTTAAAAAATTAGTTGGATTCTGTCATATATAGAAGATGAGACGCAGAAGACAATGATCGATTTAACCGGCTACGAGTGTCCAAAACTAAGTGATTGTGTAAAAGAACTGATAAACGAGTGCACAAAAAGCAAACTATTAGATATAGCGTTTGGTAAAAGTATTACAAAATTAGAATTAAGTGAAAAAAATGTGTTAGCATTATATTTGTGGACGATGGAACAAGAAGGAATATCTCTGCAGAAAAAACGTTGGTGAATGATGATGATGATGAAGACAATTAAAGATATCAAAAAAAGCAAGTAATTGGTATAAACCAGGTCTATGGATACCTCCAATCGATTCATCGAGGGTATCGAAAGAACGAAAAGATGATGATAAGAGAACAATATGGTATACACCTGATGATAAAGTTTCTGATCTCCTTCCAATGCGACAGCGTGTATGGAAACCTCGAGAAGGTGGATCAGCACCCGAGTATTGGTATTAAACGACATCTAGAAGGTGGATTGATTACTGGTAGAAAACGATATTTGATTATATACTAATTTAAAGCAAAAATTGTATGTTAATTATATAATAAACACTATACTTTAAATTTTATTATTATTTCTACCCTCATGTAGGAAAAAAGGGAGAGAGAGTAGTTTTTCTTATTTTATTTCAACTTTATTTATTTTTATAATTTTTTAATATATCCAAGTATTGTATTTTGCATCAAAACCCAACAGTTTGATATAGCACATAGAACCCTTTCCACGAATGACTTTTTCCACTAAAAAGTCTTTTGGGAATCGTGCTGGCTGGAGTTCTTCATGATCAAGTCGACCGGCAATAGCTTCTCCATGTCCATCTTCAAAGGAAGAGGTGACAGAATTTGTGAGATGAATCTTTACAATGTTGAATAGTTTTGTTGTCCATGAGGGTTCATATCCTTTCTGAAAGTGATGCTTGTATTTACTTATGCGTTCAAGATCTCCCACATGAAACTTATGATGTCGCACGTCGTGACGCTTGACACGTGCATAGACTGTTTTCATGAGATGATTATCCGTAACATCTTTAGGTCGCATGCGTGTCGGGCGATGTATTGTTGCATTATACTCACGAAGAAGAAGAGGTAGCATCGTATACCAACAGTGTGATACTTCAGCATAGAAACGACGCCACATACGCTCTTTGAGTGTACGATTAAAACGTTCCACAACACAAGCTTTCATTGTAGAATAGGTGGAGTAATGATGGATATGTTTTTCCTTCAATCATTTTTGGAAAACAGTATTGTAGAAATCACTTATATGTCTCTAAGAAATTCGGTTTTCGTTGTGCAGAGGTTTTGAGGATATGTGTAAAAGGCTTCTTGATAGCCTCCCCTGTCTTATTTTTCAAAGGTTCAGTCCACGCATATTTCGAGTATACATCGATTACCGTCAAAATATATCGCTTGCCTTTATTTTGCTTCGCTTAGTATTGCACATCCACCAAATCACCCTGCCACAGATCATTTAATCCATTTGTGGTCACGTGACGTCTACGAAAGCGTTTACGTGCCGGAGCATGACGTTCTCTCGCAATACCGTAACGCACATTGCTGTTGGTATTCTTCTTTTTCTTCTTCTTAGATGTTGTCCTCTCTCACATTGTATGAGTCCTGCGTCGAGGAGTTCGTTTTCTATTTCAATAATTTCCCCACTATGTAAACGATGTCCTGCTGCTTGAGAGGAGCGTAAAAGACGTATACGTGCGAAAAGTATATTAGGATCACACAATAGGTGTAGCGTGGCGATGTAACAAAACGAAGACCACTTCACTTCTTCTTGGATGCTAATGCCTTCGCACGAGTAACACGACTCGGCAACGCTGGCATGAAGAGAGTGTTCGATTTGAATAAGGACTTGATGATTTTATACTTTTGAGATTTAGTAAAATACATACGTGATCCGGTATTGTATTTCTTTTTATGTAGACTCGTTTCCTATAAAAGATGTTATATTTTGTCTTATCAATCGCTGTCACATGATGTATTTCGGGTGTTCTCGAAAAGATGAGTTGTAAAAGTCTGGGTGTCGGAGTATATGTATCCTCATCCACTGTGAATGTTCCATTTTCATTGAGAATCATCCGTGTGTTTCCCAGATACATCTCACCATCCACAATATAGGGACCGTAGGTCGTGGCTGTTTTACCTTGTATCAGATCCCACCATGCAGCATAGAACGGTGAGTTGCGAGGAAAAGATATCTTCTCTTGTTCTCCTTCGTCTTCTTCTTCCTCATTTTCTTCTTCCTTTTTCATGAAACGATCCATCATGGAAGATGTCTGTTTTTCATAGGTGTGGAGGAGGAAAGCGTAGTCGTGTCATCTGGATCACCATACCGTTCTTTTTGTCTTTTCACACTCATGTCCATCGCTTTTTTGACAGGCTCTTTCACATAGATATTCAACATTCTACTACGATCTGTTTCCATCGTCTAGAGCGCATTCATTTTCATACGAATGATAACACGCACACGTTCAATGTTCTCTTGTAAGCGGGAGGCTGGGGAATTGGAGATGAGGACAGATGTATCTTTTTTTATTTTTTGTTTTTTTTTAATTGTTTTTCTTTGATGTGTTTCTGCTTGATGTCGTTATCGAGTTTTGCGTGAATGTCTTGTTTATCTCGAATCAAGGCTTTCAACATAGCAGCAGGAACCAGTTTCCATCCACAACTCTTTTTCTTATTTTTTTATTATATTTAGTTTCTATTGTCCCACTCCTAATTTTGTTTTCGCTTTCATGATAGCGGTGACACCTAATGCTGCGGTACGTTTCCCGAGACTCGCGTCGTTTGCCTTGATACGTTCTCATGCACGTCTCGCGAGCTCCTCATCCGCCTTTTGCCGTTCTACGCCACCCTTGTTATAATGAAAGGCGATATCTTCAACGCGACATGCACGATCGAGAGCGTTGACGCCTCGATCACCTCGCGCTGAACGATGCATCTGTTTTGTTCCCGGTCCACAAAATTGATAGTCTGGAATACGGAGTTCAAAAGGTAGTGCTTTGACACCACGATTGATGAGTCCACCGAGCACACCACACCTATTCTTGCGTACTGCTCGACGCATGGAAAGCGTCGTTTCATACCTCTCAACACAGCTCATAACGTTACAACAGTCATGGTCATCATGTTTTATGTAGACGTGGAATGAGAACGCTATCGAATCCCCTACGATATCGCCCGTCTTGCATGTTTCTTGTTTTATCAATGACGAGAAATGTGTAGGGTTGACACCAAACTTCAGAGCACATATGGTAAAAATCACGAAACGAGGAAAAGTCCGTGCCGACATGCTCTCTGTAAATGAAATCGAGATTGTTATTGTCTTGTCGAAAAGCAATGATCAGATTGGCATAATCACGAATGAGTTGTTTTGGGATTTTCGTGTACGTTTGACACAAGTACAGTACATCGTTTTCTATGTGGCGACCCGCAGCAAAGTAGTTTTAATACGATCTTGTTGCTGTGTCGCGATATCATCACACACTAGGACACTCTGGGGGATAGCTTGCGCTGGTAAAAACAACTCTTGATTTGTGAAATGATATCCAATTCACATATTCCATCTGTGACCTGTTTTAGATAATGATACAAAGGTTGATCACATGTCGTGGTGTAGAGATAAATGTCATGTTAAGAGTGAGAGAAGTACATTTGTTTTTCCGCAAACTGATGGACTGGCAAGGAGAGCTCGTACATTGTCAGGTAAATGCGGTCCGTTTCTACCTTTTTTTCCGTGTCCAAGAGTTATATGTAGTTATGAATGGAAAGCGTGGAAGATTGTTCTACTACCTCCATCATGTGAATACTAGTATAGGAGAGGGTCATGTCCTTTCATAAATCACATCAAACAGTGGGATGCATGAGTTACCAACAGATCCTCAATCATCATAGATCTCTTTGGACGCAATCTGAACTTCAACATAAAACGTCCAGGAGGGCATTATTATTTGGCCAACAAACGTCTCACATGTCTCGCGGAGCCAAAAGATGAGAATGATACAAACTCGGTACCCCACTGTTTTTCCCAACGCGCGCTACTGGAAGGAACATCAACCGACATGAAATAAAAATATAATTTAACGAACCAAAATGTTTGATACAAAATCGTTTCCTTGCACGTGCATTGATATTCTATAACCAATATTTCCTGTTTTTAATGAACATAAAGGATGTTAAGCGGTATTTTTTTGATAGACACACACACACAAATCAACATGTTTGTGCATGTATGGTAGTGAATAGGAACAGTATATATACCGTACTTCATGTTGAGAACACACAGTCTCTGACTTTTATACATCACATATTTTTGTGTGTTGTTGTTTGCAGATCAGTATGACACAGGCTTATGTGTAAGTTTTTTATATTTAGTCTAAATGTCTAAATTTGTTGTTATTTATTCTGTGTTTAGAACATGTTTAAGCATATTTTTTCATACTTATTTTCTAGAGACACTATTAAGGAGTGTTTGAAAGAGATAGAATTTTCTTTTTTTCATAATTTTATATATATATNAATAAAATACAAGAAAGTTTCAATTAAGGTGAAAGTTAAGAAGAAGAATACAGACAATTGGAACATCGACCAGGATGATGGCGTCAATTTCGTATAGGAAGTGATGAACCCAAATGGGAAACGAAGGAGAAATATCAACAAGAGAGAACAACAGATGTTTTTTTTCGATTTCATTGTTTATATTATTATTATTTAGTGTTCTCAATTGTTATGTAATTTCAATATGTCTTTGTATATTATTGCAGGAAAAAAGAAATCATGCGAAGAAACGAACTTCTATTAAGTAATGTGAAGGACTTTACAAAAGGTGATACTTTTTATCCATGAAATGGGAAAATTTTAAAAACAAAATTCGGCACCAATGCTGTGCTTCTTGAAACGAAAGATGTGAAGTTCTTCTTACCACGCAAGTAAGTTGTTGTTTTTTATATATGAAGAAAATTAATAATAAGTCAACTTACATTATTTTTACAAATTTCTTACATTTTTTTAAGATTTGCTGATTGCATCAATCAACAAAAAGATGTCGAAGCATTCCTACCAACGAAACCTATAATAACTGCAGTTGGAAATAGGGAAATACAGATAAAGTTTGAAAATGACGAGAATGGAACAATATGTAAATTGTAAGTTGTAGTTTTTTAGTTAAAAAAATGTATAGAAAAATGTCTGCTCCTATCAATGACGGAGAAGATATACGAAGCATTAAAATATTATTATTGTTATTATTATTGATATGAATATATAGTTGGTTTAAAAATAATGTATAGATTTTTATTCTCCCTTTCTCTTCCTCACTGCACCACCACCATGATAGGAGTTTCAGAATATGCATCTAAAAGGATTAGAAAACAGAAAGAATAATTGGAGTATTTTCGTAAATTATAATTTTAAAAAACAACACATTTTTTTGTTTAATTTCATGTTTGCTCATCCTCTTGTATACGATGAATACATTGAAGAATAGCGAGTTTCACTCCATGCATGAACCATTCAGCTGCAATATTTGCACTGAAACAAGTTTTTTTTGTTTTTCTGGGAGGGTGATGTAGAAAATATTTCTTACTTTTCGTTTTTTCACACCATTAGTGTGTTTCTTTATAGTTTTATTTATTTTCTTTTTACCACATAGGCATACACTTTGCTTCTTCTTTTTCATTCGAAGGCATACGTCTTTGCCGTTTGCGTGTAGGAGGTGTCGAGGATGTAGTAGAACTAGGGTGATAGTCTTCGACTTCTGCTTTCTCACGTTCTTCATTGTTTCTCAACTCTATCACAACCATGATGCTTCTGCTTTCGTGATGACAACGCAACTAACGATTCATACAATGTTTCATCTTAGTTATACTTTGTTACGATACCTGTCACAGGATACTAACTGTAGGAGCATGGATAAAGCAGGAGACAATAAGCTGAAGTTTTTGCAGGAATGTTTTGTCCGTTTTCAAAATCAATTTTAATATCCACCATCGATCGAATTGTGGGTTGTTCAATCTGTGTGCAGTCAAACAAAATGAAAGGATACATATACTGTTAACCCTTGAATGTTATTGCGTTGAGAGGTTCTCTATTGTAATACCCACGTTCAAAATTTTTAAACATGTTAAATGTTTCTGGGTGTAATCCGGGATCTGTAGCACTAACATCAGTACTATTCGTCGGCCAACTGAATCGTATGTCGTTGTAGGGAAGACGTTTCATCATTCAAGTGTAACTTTACGGTTCGCAGAAAATAGTGATCGAATTCACATGCATTTTTCTTTAAAACATCGCTTCTGTTTGTTTACAATGTGAAAATGACATAGTGTGGCATCATATTCACCGACGACGTCTTGACTGCCCAAATATTTTTGTCATTTAATTGACGTGAGGCTGTTCGTGGAGTTCCCATCGATTGAATCGAATGTGAATTTCATTTTCTCTCCGAACGATATCCGTCTCTATCTATGCATGTTTGGATCAACTTTTATGTTAGGTAAACGCCAGATTATGCGATCAATTTGAATGATGCTCAGTGTCACTGTCGCGTTTGAATCGTAGAGGCAATCATTATCTGTTCGTTAACGTACCATCACAAGTTCATGTGAGACACCGTAGATGATCTTGGTGTGATCATCACAGAACCCCAACAATTGTTTAAGAGGAATCCAGGTCGCGCATGTTGCATCGTCTTTAATCAACGTTTTGTGTTCGTCTCCACGTTTTTCCTTTTCACTCCATCCTGCATAGTGATATTGACGACGCTCTTCCGCAGATAGCCAGAGCACTTTTTTCATAGTTGTGGCTATACCTGGGAGACGTGTACAATCAATCTGTGTACTATTAGTTTAATAGCGTATTTCAGAGAAAATAAAAGCAAATCCGTTCTCATCAAAGTTGACTGGATTTCGCGCTGTAGCATCGGTTTTTTTACAGCTTTTCCTTCGATCACGAGCACACTTTCCGACGGAAGATACATAGCATATTTATTGTTCACATTGATACGAATTTCATTGTTGTGACTGAAGTCTGTAGTGAAATGTGTAAATGTATGCATCTCATTTCCCACGATATGTGTTTCGTTTCGTAAGGAAGGAACGTTTTCGATGAGAAAAGACGCGTCGGATATTCTTACATTCTTTTTTGTCTGATCGTTTTGTGTTCTTCTTGCTCGTTTCATCACGTGTCATAAGATGATAGCGTAATGCTTTTAAGATACGTCTGCTCGCAGATGTCAATGCGATGGGTGTACAAAGTACAATATGCCGTCGACGGGGTAGTGGTTTCATTTTATACTGGGTTCAGGGCTGAGGAGAAGACAGCAGGAGACAAATGTACCGTCTCGAAAATGTGTGAGTTTTCTTTCAATGTTCTTCAAACGAAGTTCTATAGTATCGATGTAGCTTGTTGTCACACGATGTCTCACTTTATCGTAAAGTATTTCTTCCACGATAGGGCCGGGAGGGTTCTCGACTATTAATGTACCCACCCTCAATAATATACAATTGACAAAGATGTTTTTTTACTTACTCGGAATCCTTACACTCGGACATCCATCCTGCAATACCCAACACATTACGTTCACTCAACAGGAGTGTATTTAATACATACTCCAACATTTTGGATTTTTTACATTTCACTTTTAACTGTTTCAAGCACTCCACCAACCATAATCTTCCACATTCGCAATTTTCACGTCTGCAGCAACATATAGACGTAACCAACCCACTTTTTGGAGACGCTTCACAGATATTATGTTAACCTTTCCCAATCTTCTTTCCATAATGTTCGGTAATTCTGTTTATGCTTGACCACTAATGCATGACGGTTATCCGTCAACCACTTCGCTGCTCGTACATCGTTTTCTTTTAACTCCTTTTCTTCGCAGGGTGGTAAAAAAATGTTTTCAGTTCTGATGTCAATAGTGTCAAGCTTTTGTGTATAAACTTATGTTTAAAAAATTCCGGGATATCCACAACAGCAGATCTAAAACAAGTCGTAAAATAAAAAAAGAGTATAATGAAGAACGAAATCATATTTTTCAAATACATCACTACTTACTGTTCAGTATTGTTGAATAAAGCCAAGGTGTAAGGCGAAGCGTATGTCTTCCAAATCACAACACAAAGCAAGTGTTTGTACAACTTCAGAAAATGCTGTGGATTTTATGGCCCCCTCGTTTTCTACAGAGGAAGAAACAGCTATCACGTTGTACACTTTCACAGTGTGGTGAAATAGAGGCAGTCGTTATCCAGTTGTTTTTACAGAAAAAGAAGTCGTTATCCACTGATATCAGAAAGGGAAGTCGTTGTGGTGATAATGTTATCCACTGATAGCAAGACAAGAGGAAAGTTTCATGCGTCCGTTCTGCAGATATAGGTGTTCTACTACTCAAGTCTAGTAATGAAACACTGTACATACGGTTCAACTTTGAGCGCTGTCTTACTGTACATACGGTTCAACTTTGAGCGCTGTCTTAACTACTGAACCTTATGGTTGATCAACATTCATCATTGCTGCAGAATATTAATGGTAAGTGATGCATCGCATGTGGATCTTGGCATTGCTTTTATCCTACAATTTCTTCTGTCAAACGATATCTGCGTCGACAACCTTGCCTTCATCTGCGTCGACAACCCTGCTTTCATCTGCGTCACCATCCGCGACATCTGTGTCACCAACCGCGACAACGTCTGTGACGACATCTGTACCGGCATCCCTATGGACAACTATTAACTGTGAGCACCACGTGTATTGCAAACCTAACCCCCTTTGCAAAAAGCAATCTAGTTTAATTTATCTCTGTTGTTCACGTGTCATGACAGATGATCAAGTTGCATATTTGACGTATACGAACAAAACACGATTTTCAGATACGTGTTCTTTACTTGTTCCATCGTCAACACTCTCCCCTTCGACTACAGCGTCAACACTTTCGACACCAGTATCTATGTGGCGATCAGTGGACATAATACTCGATTGTATTATTACATTGTTCCTTATCGTTCTCTTTCTCCTATAACATGGCATCCTGCTCCATATGCTTGAAAGACGATAGAGGACATACCTCCACATATTCTGTACACCTTGCATTGAGCTTTGTACAAGACATCATACATTACGTCCACTATGTCGTCATCCTTTAGTGCAGCACAATGAAATCGATATATTCACGATTGTAAGCAGCGTCGATGAAGATGAATTATTAGAACACATGAATGCTATGAAACCTGTGATCCATGATAGACAAACCACATTTATTAATGATCGATTTTTCCTTGTTTGACCAATGGACTCCTCAATCTGATCTATCATAAAGATGAAATCGATATCATAATGAATTTATTGAGATAAAACCTCCACAAAATACAAGCTCTTTTGAGATTTTTTCAAAGAATGAGAAATATGCCTTATGATCTCATTGACTTAATTGATATGGTAAACACATAAATAGAACACATTCATGCAGCCACCATGTCCATTACAAGATCACAAGAACACATTCATGCGACATCTGAACAGCATATCGTGCGCACAAGAGAACGCATTCAAAACAATGCCACATGGACGATTGTTGCAGACTTTTCTTCGTGTCTCCACAAACGACTTAATTATGCTTTTTCTTTTTACAGAAAAAACTAATCATGGAGTGTTCCATATGCCATATGCGAGACTATGCAAGAAAGAATAACATACTGTGGACACACCTTGTACAAAACATGCCTCCATCATTGGTTTCGACATCACACGACATGTTCACTATGTCGTCGCAATCTTAACATATCGCTCGTGTTCATGGATGAAAGCGATTTTCGGAATTATAAAAGGCGTCAACGAGACATACGCTTTGTCAACAGCATTATATCATATTATATTCGAAAGAGACTTGTTTGAAAAAACAAAACAAATGATGCCATCTTTTCTTCGTGTCTCCACAAACGATTAAAGTCTGCCTTCTTTCACAGAAAAAGATGGCGTGTTCTATATGCCTTACTGTGTAATGTCATATGTAAGTTTACAATCGTGAACTTCAAGATGACTATCGACGCAGTTGTGTTCGCGAATATGGGCAACTTTTTACAATATCGTAAAAATAGACAATGTGTCTTGGGATAATTTCTTCCGTGAACAAACAAGGCGTTGTAAGATCAAACATCTTTACTATATGATGCGTTCTTTGTTTTGGCGTACCAAGGCTTTAAACATTACAGGTCGTCATTACCTTTGAGTGGGGAAAAAGCTATAAAATGAGAACCGCTTCAGGTGTTGTGTAATCATGGCTTGCAGCGCCTGAAGACGGTGCGACTCCTGTCCGTTACTGGCATCGGATATCAAAACATTGCTGGATGAGCGCGAGGGCGAAATACCAACTTATTAGCTCAAGCGAGGCGTGTGGAACATGACTTTCTTGTAAGCAAATGTGAACGTTAGGACACTGACAGAAACGCGAGTAAAACAACATGTAACGCGTGTCTTGGCTGAAAAACGTAAAGAGTGTGAAGATAATGCAAATGTTGTAAGTAAACGTTATGCGGATGCGATCGTGAAAACTATACTCGATAGTGTAGACCATCGTTTTGATCTCACAAGTCAACATTTTGTTTGCAATTAAATTAAAAGCAATGTGGACGCACTACATAATACTCCCATTGAAGCTATCGATATTCATTTTAAAAACAAAGAGCAAGTTGTACGTCATCATGTTGACGAACAAGTAGAACCCTTGAAGAATCATAAGGATGAAGCGGTTGCCGTCGTTCGCGAACTCAACTATGGGGATACTTAACAATTGGAACTACGAATAGAAGGACTAGAAAAGATAGGACAACAGCAACATATTACACTCTGTCTACAACAAACGGATGATAACTCACCTTGTGATGAAAATATCGCTTTCGTATAGAAAACTTGGGAGTTACGTGTATATCTAACTTTTTTCTGTACAGTGTATCATTTATGATAATTTGAGTCCTAATCAATATTTGTGATCTCGAGTGTTCATAGTTCAAACTTTCATAATATTCTTGAACTGTTTTCTTGCCAGTCGAGTAGAGTTATGGCGAGTTACGTGTATATTTAAAGATTTTTATGTACAAAGTATTAATTCGGTTAACTTCAGTGCTACGTTTGTTAGCATTGCTAACGAACATTTGTCATCTGGGTTGTTCATACATCAAACTAATTGTATTCTTGAACTGTTTCCATTACTGTCGGAGTATTGTCGATCAGATTTTTTCTTTAGTGTTTATTACAATGAAGGTTAGTTTCATTCAGCATTTTATTCATAGTTTTTACAAACTGTTATGCTTGGGATTTTTGAGTGGTTTTGGTAATGCTATATATAACATCATGCTGATTTGAGGCTGATTTGTCACAATTCATTGTTCATATTATTTCACTTTTCCACAATTTGGAAATTTTCTTTATATATTTTGGGATATTGGTATCTGCGTTCGTAGTTATGAAATTATGTTATCTGTGTGTTCTTTGTAAATTTTATACTTCTGTGAATTGTTTAAGCCTCTGTAAAATGAAAAGTTATGTTGAAATGTAGCAAGTGGGAAATGTTAAATTTGGTAATGCTCAAATGACATTCTAATTACATGTTTTACTATAATTAACTATAATATGAGTGTTCAGTATTCACGTAGAATCGCTTATCAGCTCTTATCAGTCCCCGAACTGGTACAAGAACAAGGGTTGAAGGAAGGGGAGGGGGTTTAAGGGTTTTGAAGCAAAAACACATGGCAGAACATTGCGTAACATGATCGAACCACAGACGGGAGAGGGGGTGGGGGTATATAGCAAATCCGAATTCCATGATTATTTCTGTAAATATAAGACTATTCTCCGAAAAGTGGTCTATGCAGCTAAATTTATGGAAAATGATAAACAGATACTAAAATCTAACGACCACACCAAAACCATGTGGAATATTGTGAATAATTAAACATTACCTGAAAATCGCAAAGAAAACATTTTCGTATTAAACGTTGGCAAAATCGTATCATATCCACAGGACATCGCAAATTTGTTTAATTCTTATTTCTCAGAAGATGGTAAAATAACGAATTCAAAATCTCAAAATAAATGTCATCCAAATGTCACCCACGTGCTCCATTCTATGTTCACTTCCCAAACTAGTGCCAGTGAAATCATGAGAATCATCAGTTCATTAAAAAACAAATTTTCAACAAGCATAGATGATATATCCGAATTTATTGTTAAATTTCTGTCCTACGTGATATGAAATCCACTCATTATTATTTTTAATAGTTCTTTATCAGAAGGGGTGTTTCCTTACAAATTTCAGGGAGCTTAAGTGAAACTTTTAGACGAGAAGGAAACAAACTCAACATTGGAAATTATCAACCAATTTCTTTACTACCCACTTTCTCAAAAATTATTCCAAAAGCATCTTCTGAATTTTTTTCAAAAAATTACATACACAGTTTTCGGAAATCCTTTTCTACTACCAGCGCCAAATTTCATTCATAAACGATATTACCACTTCTCTTGACCATGGAGAAAATCCTTAGGGTGTTTTTTTTAATTTATCCAAAGCATTTGATGTCATCGATCACAAAATTCTCCTTACAAAATTGCAATCTTTTGGCATTCGTGAACTTGCAAATCAAAGACTAACTTCCTATTTAAAAGATAGATATCAACAGGTCGAAATACTAAAAATAAAGTACTTCAGCATTGCTTTTCAGAAACAAAGCCACATATTCGCGGAGTTCCCCAAGGTTCAACTCACAGCCCTATACACTTTTTGTTGTATGTGAATTACATATCATCCACCACGTCAAATAGGAAAATGGTTCTTTGTGCTGATGACACTAATATACAATGCAAACACGTCAACACTCAAAAAGTTTGTCTAACCTCTCGGCTTGGTCTCATGCAAATCGTCTCATTGTAAACACTCACAAAGTTTCTGTGTAATTTCACAATGGTATCTGTTGTGTATGACATTAAATTAAAAATTTCACATTCAACGGTTGGTAGCACTGTGGCCCACGCCAGCTTGAACTCCTCATTCTCTTTCTCTTCTTCCGCTGACAGTCGCCACGTACACACGTACTTGCGCTACGTATACTTTCTCACGTATTTCAATAAATCGTTTTAGTTTAACGGTGTCTGTTGTTATTTATCAACCCACATATACAAAAGTATCACAAAATCTTTACCCCATGTTTTTCTTTCGTTAAACGGAACGCTGTTAAAAACTGTCACTAACACAAAGTTCTTAGATCTCCATACTCAAGACAACCTCAAATTGAATAGTCACGTTGACAATCTTAATACCCAATTAAGCAAATTGTGTTTCGTATTCCGAATCTTAGTAATTATTGTTAGTCCGCATATTTCCCGTAAGGTATATTTTGCAAACGTTTACTCCCATTTAAGATACGTCATTGTCTTCTGGGGCAATTCCGGTCAGTGTCAAAACTTCCAGATTTAAAAGAAGATTGTTCAGATAATTTGTAAATCTAACCACCGGAACTCTTGTAAACATTTATTTAACGAATGAAATATTTTAACACTTCTCTTCATTTATATTTATGAAACGGTCGTTTTTGTTACGTTCGAATTACTGAACCGCCATCTTTGCTTCATACAAAACCATCTTGGTCACGAACACAACACATGAATGGGAATAATATTCATCGTTCTAGAGTGTCAACCGCTCTTTGCCAAAAAGGGTCATATCACTCGGGAATAGTTCTACAGAAAATCCCTCCAAAAACTATAAAAGACATTATTAAATTTAATCTCTTCAAATCCGCGGTTAAAAGCTACATACTGCAGCAGTGATTCAACAATGTAAAAGAATATATTGATTTTAATAAAAGTTAAAGTTGCCTTATACTTTATTGAGCCGTTGTTGTAGTACATTCCAAATAACTGATAACAATTTCAAAACATTTTGAAATAAACTAAACTGAAAATAACTGTTAACAATTGCAAAACGTTTATTATACCCTACATAGTCACATGCAATGTGCTACTGCTATTTTGACGACGAAGTTTAGTTTATTTTAAAACTATTTTCTTGCATGCTTGTATTGTGTCATTATTATTATAAGTTTATTTTTATATTACTCCACCTTGGCATGGTTGTGTACATTAATTATGGAGCCCCATCCTGGACAGCGTTTTCTAAGGTTTTTTTGTAGGGGGGCATTTTTTATACAGACTCTCTAGGCTGTTTCCTGGAGACGGAATATATTAAAATAATAAATCTCGAATTTAATGTTATTTAATAGTTACGATCTATAAATAAGACTTTCCAAATAATCTATAGTTTGATAATAATACGTACTTGTGAAATTACTTTTTTGTGATTTATTAAATACAAATTGTTATTATGTTAAGATTATAACAAGTATTGTTAGGAGTGTGCTGAAATGTTAAATCCGCCTCTACCTCAGGGCCCTTGATCGGAATTGATGGTATGGTCCCTTTCTTGCTTTTGGAGAGTAAACTAGTTTATTGTCCTCCACGTTTGTATACGCAGTTTGTAACAGTTTTTCTGGTAATAAATGTATTTATTTATTTAAATTTATTTATAGTTCAAAAATGAATCTTTCTGTTTGCTCTATTTGCTCATTTTGTAGCTTTTATGGTTCTTCAGACAGAAATATAATTTTTTTAATAAAAAATATTTGTGGTCAAATAAGGATGATGCCTTCAGAGCAACTGAAAATTTACTTTTAGGAAATGTTTAACTAGTCATGAAGGATTTGCAACATACTTGCGACGATTTGAAAAATATGTGACAGAGCTGTGTATGTAGGTTTGAAAATGAATATTACAACTTTTTCCTCTGTTGCAAAAGATTTGTGTTTTTGATCGGCCATTGCAGGCAAACCACTGAACCGAATTTAATGTTTGAGGTATCCATTCGGCGCAGAATATTATGCTCTGAAATTTCAGTAAAATTTTCTGTGCTATGCTTTACGTTCGAGATATAAGCAAAACTGAAAAAAATGTGAAAATTTCGTGTTTTTAGTTTGTCAAAAATTATGCACACCTCAGGACACTGTAAGCGGTGGAGTAAAGCTGTTATTTTAACTTAAGAAAACCGCATTTGTTATAACTTGTTGTTGTTCCCTCCTCCCTTTAATCCAGTTAATTCGCGACGAGGAGAAAAGTGAAGTATATTTTCTGGTTTCTTACAATTTTGATGACATATCTGTTTCAATGGAGAAAATAGCACAGATGATATCGCTCATGCAACAACAGCAGAAGGCCTTCCAGACGCAACAACTAAACTAACAAGTGGCGTTTCAGGCAATATCGGAAATATCAGGACAAGTAACTCCGATCCAGCCCGCGCTACCACCTTTGCAGTCTTTCGGCGAAGAAAAGGAGCAGTGGAGCGAATATAGTACAATGTTTGAGCATTTTTTTCTGTGTTATGGAGTAACCCTAGAAGATAGAAAACTTTTATCGAATATAGGAAATGCAGCTTGTACAAAGCTAAAAAAGCTCGGTATGGAAGATGACATCGCGCAAGTAAGATATGAAGAGTTAAAAGATCGTCATTATACTAGGTAACCTCACGTCGTGGCAGTTAGGTATAAATTTTTTCTTCTAGAGTAAAGAACGGCCAAACGCACGCAGAGTGGGCTCCGGAGTTGCGGGGATTAGCCAGGCACTTCAAATTCTTTTGTGGCAAAAAAAGAGTATAGGACTTCATACGTAGACCCGCTCATCACAGACTTAATCGTAATGCATACTCCGAAGAAAGGATAAGAATCGATACTCTTCAACAGCACCTTGTCCGTCTCTAGACAAGGTTTTGAGAATTGCTTCTACATTTGAAGTTACGAAACATACAACTGCTCAGATGGTATTAGGTAGTGAAACTTATCAAGTTCAAGCAGGACCTGTAACGAGTAGAAGCGGTAAGAAGAAGCTGGAAACAGCTGGTAGGAAACAGTTCTCGCGACCTAGAAGATATAATGGACGCAAACTAAAGTCATGTAAGGATTGCTTCACCAGACATGAACGTAGTAACTGCCGCTTTCTTAGGCCAACGTGCAGAATCTGTCAAATGAAGGTAGCAGAAGTATACTGTAGCAAATCTTTTGGTCAAGAAAAGATGGAAGTAGAAAGCATGGACATACAGGCGATCGACTCGGTATTACCGCTTAAAAAGAAAAGAAAATTTTTATAGTCACTAATTGGCTGAAAACCAATACGCTTTCAGGTAGACACAGGGGCAGAAGTAACCTTAATTAATCTCACAGTTTACGAAGCGTTAGGATCTCTCGTTGTTCTCCAACCATAAAGAAACACAGAATTATTTCAAATTTTTTTTCAAACAGACAGGCTTATTTCATTAACATATACATCGGTAACGTTGGTATGCATGTACCAACAATTTAGAGAAAAATAGTGTAGAATGTTTACGAGAAACAGATCTGAGGAATACATATTTTTATTTGAAAATTACTCATGATAGTAAATACTCTCTATAAATCAGGCATTTTTCTGTATAATTCTATTGCTATGAATTATACGGTGCAGCAAAACCTTATTCTGCTTTTAGATTAAGTGTCACCGGTGGTCTACGCGGTGAATCATTTTAATGTAGAAATAAGGATTCTGGCTCTAGATAGTTTAGGATGGATTCAGCCCGTTATATGGGGGTCTGGGGGTTCCCCAGCGAACAAAGCGAGTCAAATAATATGCGCGAACGTATAAATATGAAACACACCATCCTCAACTTCACAACAACATCCGGCAAAGGAAGCAGAGGATACATCTGATACGTAAGCTTAAGCCAGCCGTACATTTTCCGGCATTTCTTTCACTTACTCCGGAACACGATCAGCTCCATAACCAGGCAGAAAAGCATATGATGCATGTAATCATGTTTCCCAGTGATGAAAATGCGTGCGCGATTCTCAGTTTAAAAGCTGTATTGGAAGTCAATTAAAAAAGAAGGAAAAAAACGGTGAAATGTGTTGTAAAGAGTAGTTGTTGAGACAACACGTATATTCACTCGTCAACATGCTAAATAAATTGAAGGTGACTCCAAAAAATTAGCACAACCATCTAAAAATAGATGAGAATATATATACAACTTTTAACATCGGTTGCAACATTAATTGGGAAAAACTGATGAGAAATGCGATCTATCCACACGAACGGTTTTCAGCAACGCTGAAGTTTCTAGCAACTGGCAGAAATTATGAGGACCTGAAGTTTTTTGATCATCAACCCAGGTACTCGCTAAAACAATCCCCGAAACTTGTGAAGCAATTTAAAAAATTCTTCATAGGGACCATTGAAAGTAAAAAATGCACATGTTAAGTAAGACAATTTTAGTTCATATTTTATTAATAATAGAAAACAATATCAATACAACTAAATCACCCATAAAATAGATAACAATTAAGAATTATTAATCTGAATTATATAACTAAAATCCTTGTATAAAGAATGTGATATCTTTATAATATTTTATATTATTTTATAATAATAAAAATGAATATATGATTTACTATCTTTTTGAAATTGTTCTGTTGCACTATATTATACTTGCCTCATCATTTTCACTTATTTCTTCATCTACACGTTGCTGTAGGATTTTCGATGATTTTCTTGATCATCCAAGAAATCTAGGTGTACACAAACATAAACACACCAACACCTTCGCCCTGGGTGTACACAAACATAAACACGCCAACACCTCTGCTAACAATTAACCAGCAAGATTAAAAAAGAATCAATAAAAAATACAGTTATTGTTGATGTAATAATAATAATAAATTTATTGTCAAAAAACAGTACAAACTGCGTATGACCACGTGGAGGAAAAAAACTAATTTACTCTCCGGAAGCAAGCAAGGGACCATCCCATCAATTCCGATCAAGGGCCCTAAGGCAGAGGCGGATTCAAAAAATTCAGCAAAAATTCCTAGATAAGATAAAAAGTTAGCTGCGAGTTATAATACTAATAGAATGTCAATATGTTTGTAATTTTAAGCAAAAAATTACATGTAAGTTATTATCGAACTATAGATTATTCTGAGTATAGTGTTTAAAAATCATAAGAATTGAAATAACACTAAATTCACGATTTATTGTTACAATAGACACGCCCCTAGACAAAGCCTAGAGAACCTGTATGATAAATCCGCCTCTACCAGAAAGAAAAACGGAGAAAAACCCGGGCCAGGATGGGGATATGATTGGATGTTACAAAAATACTGTTTCATTGTCAAGATGACTTTTTATTGGTTTTGATCAATAATGTATTGAATTACTAAGTAAGATTCACGATATTCAATAATGCAATGGTTATTCGTTGTTTCATCATGGAAAAGAGACGAAAAATGAAAAATAATGAAGATATTGTTATTTCATCTTTTACCCCGCTCTCAGTTCCTGGCAATGTATGACCAGACACCAGCTGATGTCCTCACTTTCAACTGTCTGCTCTGTCAGTGCATGTGAGTCGATAGACGCACAAGTAGCGCTCTGTATCAGAGAAACTGGGAACTTAATCTTTCCAACTGTTTGTGACGGGAGCTTTTTCTGCCTGCCGAGCGACTGGAGAGCCGAGGAGCACTAAAATCAGATTATAAATACTATATCTTTTAAGCGCCAGTCTCGATTCTAATCATACTGCGTAGGCGCGACGAATCACTTGTATGCATCAGGTGATTATCCGCATCATATTATTTTGATACCTTCACCTGCATGATCGTTCAATCGTATGTCATGTTAGTTTTTCAAAACGCTAGGAGACCGTAGTACTATTAATGTTATGGCACATAAACATAATCGGTAGAAGATCCAGTTTTCATTGACTGCTTAACCTCCATTAATTCCTTCCGGTAAATACTCAAGTTATTCATGTTATTTAGGACTGTCAGTTTTGTACATGTTGATTCTCCTACCATACATTTATCAATCGAACGTATACCACCTCTTTTTTCACCCTATCGTAATAGTCTGGAGATTTCACTTTTCATAAACAAATTTCCCTTCAATAAACATTTATAAAGCCCTCAAGAAATTGGCTTTCCCTTTCACGAATCTTTTCAGAAATTAGAAATACTTAATGAATTCATTTACAGAACGCTCAATACCCAATGACCGGCATGTCGCCAGTCACCACTCTCGATCCGATGCCTTCAGTTCTGTCGGGTAGATGAACATGTTTTCGGTCGACGTCCGACCGCCTGTTCAGTCCGAACTTTTTTTTTGTGGGGCTTTAGGGCTCGTCAACATTGAGGTAATTAGAGCCCATTCAGTCCGAACTAACAGGCAAGTCGGATCCCACACATGTTCCGGTCGTTGTCTTCCGGTGTACTGCTCAGGCGAAAATGGCAGTCCTTTTTTCACTTTCCAACCACACAGAGTGTGTAAGAGAAGTAATGTAATCGGTCGAGAAAAAAAAAGGTTTTAGACCTTTTCGGATCTTCGCTAATTGGATCCAGGGGAGTATTTTAAAATTTTTCCAATAATGTCCAGTGTCGTATGTTGATATGTGTATATGAATGTATGTTAAGAATTTTAATCCCCCGATAACTCACGAACAAATTGATGTATCGAAACCAAACTTGAGATTGGACTTTGAATGCGTTAGGAATTTCTATTTCTGGACAGCTCATTCTGATTTCATTTACACACCGCGCTCCACTTACGGTTTATTAATATTCAAAATTTTGAAAATATGTGTAGATTAATTTCTATTGGTGGGTTAGTTCTGCGTACAGGTTGCTAAACCGAATTCCTTTACGTCGTACCGTTTTCGAGATACAGCGGAAATTTATTACGCAAAAAATGGAATCTTGGAAGCGCTTTTTTAAAATCTGCCACTAAGGCTATTCGAAAGAGTTTAATGTGGAAGATACTTGATGTAATCTATATTTGAATATGTTATGATGATTTTTAGGATACTATGTACTGTGATGATAAATATTTTGCAAGTGATCTTAGAAATATGTTTCTTGTTTAATAATTATAATATATTATTTGTTTTTTTTATTAAATTTCTAGTGTTACGAAGGGTGTTTAGTGTCACGAGTTTGTTTTATGAATTGTAATTGGAAAGTTGAGTGGGGCACACTAGATTTTTTCCCATTCTGCTTAATTGTTTACAGCCCCCTTGTCTGTGTTGCCTGTGCAATACAAGGAACTAATTTTATTATTTACTGTTTGCGGTTTAGATGTTAACGCAACACAACTTGGCCGCACTGAGCCTATCCGTCCCCGCCACGAGGAAACCTGCTTATTCCTACTCTTTGGTCTATATGTCTCTGCAGTGTCCACTGCAAAGACTGTCTCTTATACNTGTTGCCCGCCCCGCACATTGTGGCTACGGTAGCGAAGCGGAACAATTCCGCCAACGCTGCTCACCGGCTCAGCGCACGCACCGAGCAGCCGCCGCCAACGTCGACACCAGCGCAGTGGGTCACGGCGCAGCCTCCGCCAAAGCGGCCCACGCTCACCGCCGACGTCGTCACGTCGGGCAGTCGGCCGACCGACAGACCATTTCCCCCTCACCACGGGGCAGGGAAAAAGGCGGTGCGCGACCTAGAGATGGCAGAAGATGAGCTGAAGCGGAGAAAAGCTACGCCCGCCTCGTGACCTGCGCCCCGGACCTTTTCTTGGAACTTCGCTTGACAACTACTCTCGCTATTCTCTAGGGCTTCAACGACTACCGGACCATTGGAACGCTACCACGCACGGCAAGATTTACGACAACGCGGCGCATCAACGGACTTCTCCTCTAGCTAAGACGACTCCTTGGCTTGAACACGGACGAGATTTGGGTCTTGGTAATAGAGTTTGTATTTTCAGCTCCGAATAAACTCTTCATGCAGTTAACTTGTTCTATATCCATCTTTGTCTTCCTTCCCCAGTATCTCGCAGTCTTCCTATTTTACTGACATACTCACTGAAAATTTTTATTATTTTTCTGCCGCAATTAGAGTGTTACTTGTTCTTGTCTGCATATCGTGTTTTCTATATTTTTTTGTATAACTCGCTCTTTCTTGTGCATGTAATGGAGAATCCCACAGAAGATGTCGCGGTGTCTCATTTTCCTCTCCACATGGACAATTTCCATGTTCTTTAATCCAAACCTTGTCAGGTAACTCCCGAAAACTCTTTAACACATAGTCTTATTTCTTCATTCTTTCTGAATATTCCATCCATTAACACTTTTCCTTTTTCCTTCCAGTCTCTTGTACATCCTGTTTCACACATTTGTGTCATCCATACTTCCTTCCCTCGTGCCCTCTCGACGTTTATCAAGTATGGCAAACCCCACGTAAATTTTTGAAATGTCTTTTCTACAAACTCACGCCAACTTGTCCCTCTTTGATATCAAAACCGTCCTTAAATTTGTCCGCATTGTTTTGTATGTTTCTAATGTCATGTATATAAAATAGACAAATGAACATAGTTATACAACATTGATTCTTTTAAAGTGAGTAAAAACTATAATTTTTATAAGGATCTTAAAATTCGAGAAAACCGCTTACTATTGTTAAACTCGTATGGAATAAAAACTAGCTTATTAATGATTTAATTTCATTGATTGAATTAAGATCAGATAAGACCTATTTACTTTCTAAACAACATTCCACAAGACACAACTACATACGCAGCAGAAAGTGTGATTACTTCAGATTCACTCTCCAATACCTCTCACCATTAATACAAATATTTGTCGTTCCCAGAGCGAGCAAGTGCTCGGTAAATTGCTTATATCTGGATCAGTGCGTTCCACAATGGGTGAATGCTCGGGATTCGACGAATGACGAATGTGTGGAGCCGCCTTTATTGCACTACGACTGACCCACGCCCCACGGCTGATTTTAATGGGATTTTCTTGAGATGGAACTTATTCGTATGTGCCCGGAAACGGTGAAGTCGGGGGTCATTGCTTTCTTACAATATTCTATTATACGTGTGCATAATGTCTGTAGTGTCATGAAGATCTTCTGAGTAGGGCCTGTTTCTTAAGTTTGTGAAGCTTTGAATTTTACACATTCTTGATAGAATGGTTTGTGAAATTAATGAAAAAGAACGAAGTTGCCTGTCATGAGAATAAAATTATAATCTCGACTCTTCTGCTTTTATCTTATCCATACGCTCCTGCCTCATTCATTATATTTCAATAAAAAGTCAGTATCTTATAGGTACACCGTGCCTTATTACAGACAGTCAAAAACCACACAAAACTCAGATTCACATTAAACATCCATCTTATTTTTATTTCGTCATTATAGAAACATTAGGGTTGACATTGAATTGACTACGTTTCGAGGCTCTAGATTTCTGGCCTCCTCTTCAGGTCTGTCAGGATTCATTCTCACTCACATTATCTACACTTTATACATCGTGAATATCAAATTTACATGTCTTATACAATACATAAAACCATTTCATACAATCACTTGTCTTTTTGTGATTGTATGAAATGTGAATTGAATATGTGTATGAAATGTGAAACAAGTGATTGTATGAAATGGTTTTATGTATTGTATATGATATGTGAATTTGATATTCACGATGTAGTGTAGATAATGTGAGTGAGAATGAATCCTGACAGACCTGAAGAGGAGGCCAGAAACGTAGAGCCTCGAAACGTAGTCAATTCAATGTCAACCCTAATGTTTCCATAATGACGAAATAAAGATAAGATGGATGTTTAATGTGAATCTGAGTTGTGTGCTTTTTGACTGTCTATAATAAGACACGGTGTACCTATAAGATAATGTGATGAGACAGTCAGAGAAAGTGTGGATGAAAAAGTCAGTGTATTAACATTAAATTCAAAACAAATTCAATTGTGCCCTACAATTCAGTTACAATTTTCTATTTACGACTTACATTGTCATGAATTTATTTAAAAACGATGGTAAAAAGACTTGTTGTGACAGAGATGTGACGCGAGTTACCTTCCGATACCTGATATTATTACACAGAAAAATCATACATCATTGTCAGTCGTACATGATCCTACCATTGCATTTAGTTCCCAGCCCCGATGCGAAATTCCTATAAAAATAGTTGTTGCAGTTGTATTGCGTTTCTGTTTCTAGTTGTTAAGTCTGTTTCTAGTTGTTACATTGTTGATTTTTGTTTTTTCGTTTGGTGGAATTGTTTTGTTGGTGTGAATAACCAGGATGTACAAACATGTTTCACGTTTCCTTTTCTTTAACTCAAACATATACAAAAAAGTTAATGTCGGCAATGACCAGAGTTCATCTTCTTTCCAACTGCCTACGAATCGACAGCAGCATACAGCCATCCATAATCGGCGGTTGTCCGCGGAAATACTCGACAGCGTCCGAATGTTTGCCTAACGTGGTTCTCTGAATTCTGTTATTCACGTGTTTTGCGGTTCACTGCAGGAGCTAGTGGTTTCTTCTACCCGCTTACCTTGCACCCTGCTTGCACGGTCCACCTGTGGTAAACAGACTGATGGAGATTATGTATAGAGTGAACAATAGTGAAAATTATGGAAAAAAAAGTTTTCGGGAGAAGAATGCTCGAATGCATGTCAATGTAATGAAATGTTTTCTATTTGACTGGGAATTCCTTTTCATTGCCCAGAGCAGAGATTGTGAATAACCGTGAAGTAAATTGTGGTGTGAATTAATGTAGGTTATGATTAGTGCCAGTATGCAGAACGAAATGATTAGATATCACAACGGTCTGGTGTATTATGGAAAAGAAGCAGACTCAAAATTCTCCTCAATATACGTTGTCTCCCCGTTATATTCCCCCCCAAAATATTGTGAATCGACTGTTTGAGAGAGAGAGATTTGGTTGCGTTAAACCTGGAACACATTTTCATGTGGCTAGAAAATTCCATCAAAACGTTTTTCCCAATTTTACTATAATTAATGTTGAAAAGCCTCCATGCTTTTTAAGGAAATTCAGTCCTGATGGTCATCATTTCATTGCATTTTCCTCTGATCAAACATCATTGGAAATATACGAATACCGCGGATCGGCTGCTGCAGCTGATCTCGTGGAGGGTATTGAAGGTGAATACATTGGAAATAGGAATGATCGTCGCAGTGGATACGTTCGTAGTAAGGTTTTTGAACGATTTTTCAAACTTAAATATACTGTTAATGTTGCTCAAAGTGGAGAACAGCTCAACCGAGAGTGTAGCCTCTTTACAGATGATGGACGTTATGTTATCATTGGCTCTGCTGCTTATATTCCAGACGAACTTCACCCACATTTCTATGAAATATACACCAATAATGAAGCGGTGACACCAAACCCACGCTCTCCTCTTGAAGATTATTCATTACACTTGGTGGATCTTCAGTTTGGAAGGCTTTGTGACACAAGAAATTTTAAATCGGATAAAATATTTCTGTCTCATAATCAGGGACTATATCTATATAAGGACACTTTGGCTGTGCTGTCTGTGCAGCATCAGAACATACACATTTTTCAAGTTGTGGATGGTCTTCTTTTAAATGTTCATTGTATTGGACGATTTTGCTATGAGGATGATGAATTTATTCTTTCCTCATGCATTATACCCCAGCCTGGTTCTCACACTTACAGACCATTCAGTGAAGCAACAATAAATTCTTTGAAACATAGATTACTTGTGTTTCTTTTTAATAGAGCCAAAAACATATCGGAAAGGACTAAACACCCATATGAGCTGAGAAAGTTTTACCAGTATTTTGATCAGGTAATATATTTTAACTATCTCTTGCTGTTAATTAGCTTTATGTGGATAAAAATAACAATATTTAATTTTATTATATAAATATTTTACAATTGATGTTATCAGGAAATGATCGTAACTAGGAATATGTAAGTTTTATTTCAAATCCATTGCAAATCATCCTCAGTTTAACGTGGTGAATTCATGCACAAGATATTTTTTTTATGAACAAGAATTCAAGAAAAACTAATCTTCCTATTGGATATTGTCTCAAAAATTTATTGAATTAATTTTTATCAAGGATTTGTAAGTAAGATTTTTTTTGGTAAAATTAGATTAATGAAACCCCTTTTATAATGGGCATTCAAAGCCTTTTTTATTAGACTAATGTAGTTGAATGCATATTTGTTTTCAATTTTGATTGAAATCTAATTCAATAATGATTAATTTTACATAATCCCCCCCCCCCATTTCTGTTCTACTATCAGAATAGAGTGAAATAATGCTGAAAACAGGATAAAAAATTAAAAGTATCCTTTTTATTTAATGTTCTCTCTCTTGTCCTGAAACATCAGTTTTAATTTTTGATATAATAAAAACTATAAATAATAATATAAAAATAAATGAAAAAAATATTAAAAAACACTTTTTATCTACTCTTTTCTGTTTTTCTGTTCTACTCATCTTTAATATATGCTATGTGAAGATTATTTTCTTCTAGATTTCTCTCTGGTTTTTCTTCAGTCAAGGCAGATTTATATGTAGGTTCTAAGTATAAAGTCTTTGTAGTTTACCAAGGTCGAGCTCAGGGGTGGCAGTGTTTGAGGGCATCATTGTCATACTATAGTTATTATTTATGTCAAATTTTCAGTCATTCTAATATTTATGGTATGCAATCTTTTCATAATAATAGATTGATAATAAATTCTTTTGTAATGTTGAAAATAAAATTTGTTAATATTATGTGTTTATTGAAACAAACAGCTAACTATTTTCTTTCTTATGTTAGGAAAGGCACATGATATAATTTTACTTGGACTGCAGAAATGTTAAATGTGCCTCTGCCTTTTTACTCTTTGATCAGAATGGATTGGATGGTCCCTTGCTTGCTTCTGGGGTTAGAAATTAATTTATTGTCCTCCACATAGTCATACACAGTTTCTAATGGGTTAATTAACAATAAATTATTTACACAGCACGATTCAAAGAGAATCCAAATTAATGTAATGTTTATTAAATTAGTAGAAATTTATTTTGTCTCATATCATAGTTACTTGTAATTGTTTTGTCCAATTTTACTTTGAATGATTCATAATCAGTTCCTAATAGGAGGAGTAGATGAACATGTTATGAGGTAATTTTTAATTTTGGGAGAAACTGTTTAAAAAGATTTTGCTCTTTTTGTGGTACTTTGTGAATTACTTATTTTCCCATACTTGTGAGAAAATGTTGGAGTTTTGTTGATGTAGCTATGGCTCTTGTGATCAGATAGGTTTTTATAATGTTATTAATTATGAAGGTGTCATTCTATGTTTTCATCTTTTCTGCTATTAGTTTTCCAGTGCAGGATTGTCCTTTCACACTCAAAATCTCGTATCAGGATGAATCATCTTGAGACGAAACCTGTGAATTAACTTTCTTGAAAGGCGTATTAGTATCATACAATCCTTGCATCAGAAAAGTTTCTCTACCTTGATAATTTTAATCTATTTTTGCAAGACCACTTTTTCATTGAGGACATTTTATTGTGGTTTACAAGCTTAAGTTTATTTGGAAGATCTTCTCATCCTATCAGTGTCCCGATGGTTTTCACCTTTTTTCCCTAATATAGTATTGATTAATGTTGTTCTTTATTACAGTTTAAATCCCTTCGGATGTGGAAGATGCAGCTCATTGATGAAAACCACTTACTCATTAAGTATGCGAGTGATGATGTTGTAACTTTACGTGCTTCAGAACCAAATTCTCAGCCTTTCTTTTTTGTTATTTATAACATATACAGTTCCAAGGTTTTAGCTGTGTATGAAAATACTTCAGAAGAATTATTACAATTATTTGAAAATTGCTGTGACCTGTTCAGAAATGCAAAATTACATGCAGAGTCACAGTTCACTTGCTCTCCTTCTAACAATATGTATGCAAGGTAGTTTATTTCAATCTAGTATTGCAATTAAAGAATTTTTGTGTGTATTCTGTATTTGAGATTTATATGTTTTGTGTATGTTTGTTCCATAGACTGCTCCAACGACGCTTCAAGCAAACAATTGTTAGTGCAAGGTTTGGAGGTCCCACTGAAGCCACAAAAAGACTTTTAGCACAATTACCTATCAGTGCACAGTCTTATAGCAGTTCTCCATACCTTGATTTGTCTCTTTTCAGCTACGATGACAAGTGGGTATCTGTAATGGAGAGACCCAAAGCTTGTGGTGAACATCCAATCAGGTTGGTTACAAATCCCTTAAATGTGTTTCATACAGTTTTATTGGTTAACTCCAAACATTCCTCTTCCTGTTTATTTCTTTTGTTGTTCAGGTTTTATGCTCGTGATTCAGGTTTGCTCAAATTCCGTATCTATGCTGGTGTTCTTGGTAAAAGTCCACCTCCTTTGGCTCGTAGACTTGTTGCTTTCACATTCCATCCAACTGATCCTTTTGCAATAAGTGTTCAGAGAACAAATGCTGAATACGTTGTTAATTTTCACATTAGACATTCCTAGTGGATTTGTTGTATTAATAAAACTGAATATATTGTGTTCATCCTATTTTTATTCTGTAGTACATGTATTTTAATTTTACCAGCAGTTGCAAATGTGTGTTTTCATTTTTAAGAAAATGAAAAAAAATTGTTGCATTCCTATCAATTTAGCTGTGAGAAATTTTATAAAGATTCTAGGTACTCATTTATTTCTCCAAGTTGCAGACAGACTCCATCAAATGTTGACAATAATTGTTGAACTATCTCCAGCTGGTTTGCATTTTCCTCAATGTTACACTTGCATATTGAAGTTTTTTACATAGCCAATAACATAATGTTATTGGATACATTTTTAAGATTCAAATAGAAATTTCTGAAGTATAACATATTTAAGATTCAATATAGCCTGCAGAATACTGAAGCCTAAAGAAAGGTTTTAATTGTCTGTCAGAAAAATTTTGCACATTATAAAATACCTTTTTTTCTATCTTATGAAGTATGTTGTATACCTTCAATTGTTATTATCTTCTTATTGTTATAATTTTGTTTAGTGAATTATTTTTGTAAAAACAAAATTTACACATCTACTGTATTACTGTTAAGTGATTAAATTTTGAGACTAAAATTATTTTTGTATCTAAATTCTCGTGTTGATGTTTCTAATACTTTACTAATGAGTGTTTGTTATTTATTTTGTTTTATGTTGAATACAAGTGAATTCTGTTTGTAAATTATTTGTATGAAAAATATCTTTGTGTAAAATACATAACAAGTATTTCTTGCTTCTATACTAGTTTTCAATTTTTTCAAAAATTCCATTGTTTTTCATTATTCAAGTAAATTTTCTTGTTAAGTTCATTTACATTGAAAGACTGATGCTGCCAAATAAAATTATGGATATTCTACTTAACTGGAACTGTCCTGGTTCCTTGACTGTCAGTTTGAGGTAGAGGTCTCTCCAGAAGCCAAGGTTCTGAGTTTGAATGCTGGGTAAGGTATGGTGTTTTCATGATGTGTTGTATCCATGGAAGACTATGGGAAGCCACCATGAGTTGCATCTAAAACATTGCATTCACCCTCATTAACATTGTTCCCTTGTATAACAAAGTCAAGGATGTCTCGGGTTTTCTAGACATGCCATGATATGGTTCAAACCAGTCTTTGGACTGCATACCAAATAATATTAATAATAACAACAACAACAACTCAGAAGACCAATGCAAACAGTTCATCCAGGAGAAAAAAGAAATTTGCTTTTATGTTCTGCAGATGAATTGAGGCAGCAACAAGCTCATCTGCCTTCTTATCCTTGCAGATATGATAACTGCATATTTAGAGACCTTGTTCCATTACCAAGACTCCACTACATTCAGGTAGCAGGCCGAAAAGTACCCATGAACTCATATCTGTATTTTGAGTAGTGCAGTAAACACTTGAAGACTGAACATCATTACCTGTGTCAATGTAACTTCATGTGCTTCAGAACCAAATTCTCAGCCTTTCTTTTTTGTTGTTTATAACATATGCAGTGCCATGGTTTTAGCTGTTAATGAAAATACTTCAGAAGAATTATTTTAAAAATTTAAAAATTGTAACGTGTTTAGAAAAGCAAAACTAGAGAAAAATGAACAATTTTAAATATAAAATGTAAAAACTAGAATATAAGCAAAATAATTAAAAAAACATATGAAACCACAACTGATGTTCTTGCAGGAATGTTAGTAAGTATGTTGTTCATATTCTTGTAAACTACAGAATCAATGTTAAATGTTTGATTGTTATCTATTCATATCTTGTTCAAGGCACACATAATAACCTCTTAAGATTTTGTTTCATCAATAGAGTAAATATATTTGATTAAATAAGTATTTACAATTTATTATTATTAAAACTTACCTTAGTTGTGGTTTTCAATTAGGTGAATTATTTATGTTACAAAATAAATTTTGGTGGCCATTACATGACAACAGCATTGATCTTTTAAAAAACATTCAACGGTCCGCCAAACTTCAATTTATTGTTCTCTGAGATCCAATCCCGAAGGCTGGTGACCACTGTCCTAGGCGAAACAAAAGGAAGCTGATGGGAAGTTTGTGATGTATGACAACTTGTCAGGCGAAAGGAGAAGAGTTCATCCAGCTCTGCATACCCAACCCATCATGGAAGTTCCTTCAAACAAGTTGGTGATCACCCTCAACCAGAGGTAACAATGAAATAATTAAACAATTAATTGAATTATAAACCTCCCTGAAAAATTATAATTTAGATAGTTTTTTAATAAAACTATCATAACAATATTATAAGATTATCCATTTTTAGAAAAGAAATTTTCTGGAAAATTAAATCTGCTGGATTTTAATTTTTGTCACACACTTTCAGTCACTCTGAAATTTTCTTTTTCAACGCATCAAAACATTCTTTTTTCCATGCACCAGGCTTTTTACTCTTTTCTTACTTTGATAGAATCAACTTCAGTATTATCAATATGAAACCCAAACATTAATTGATCAATTAATATAATAGAATGAATATGAATTAAAAGTTATGAGTAAATATTGTGTTTGAAATTCTTTACCTGAACAAAAAAAAATGTATGCCATAGCTCGCTTGATACACTCTTTGAAGAAAAAAAATTAATTAATATTATTACTTAAGAGGGGGTCGGACTCGGTTCAAGCGGCGGGCTGGCAGCGCAGCGGCGATAAATTTGAGTCGATGTTTATCCGGTTGAATTAGACAAATGTCGCAAATAAGTCAGTCTTTACAAAATAATTGATATGACATTCCTATTTAACAGGGAAACTATCTATACAGTTAATTATTTACTCTTTAATTATAAAAATAAAAACTTCAATTTCCCATATAAGAATACGTGATTTTTACCCAATAGAATCATTAAGCTGATAATCACTGCGCCATCCGATTTTTTTGAAATAAAAGAAGTATTAAACTTTATTTGTTAACCTTTGTATTCGCTTTTAAGAAATTAAAATGTTCCGTTTAGAAACATCAGTAAAACATTTTTTAACACTTCCGTAACAAAACAATCGCCGACCCTTGTAGTAGTTCACTGGTTCTCCGAGGGAGAGTGCCAGCGCCGAAGACGTAGTAGTGGGGGCAGAAAGACGCAGGCAAGAGATAAAGAAATTGGAAACTTCCGTCACACAAAGACCTAACCCAACCTAACCCCAGAGCTCGTGAAGCGGGGAGTAGAGTGGTGGTAACTTTTGCCATCTGCCTCGAAAGACGTAGATTTGGCTTTCGTCTGTCGCCTTCGCGAATACTAATCTTTTGAAACGCGTGCAGTGTTGGTGGTCGGAGTTAGGTTAGTACTATGTTTCTTGCAAGTGGTATTCGAGTGCAATGAAATCAGTCTAGCATTATATAATTTATTATATAATATATGTAAGAGAGCGTATGGGCAGAAATATGGAGGAATGCTGGGAAATAAGTAACCGTTCTTTCCATCCCTATATTTCAAACAATTGACCACAACAAAGTAACAATTCCTATGTACTTCCACTTGAAAAGCCATGATTACTGTTGATCTGTAACGTGAGCCTGAGTTTGACCATAGCGATGAAAAATATTTCGTATCGATTTCCTGCCGTCAAAAGCGACGTTTAAGTATTATTTTCCATCATATTTATTCACATCCAAAGGGACAAAATGATCTCCCAGGAAAAACATTTGTGTGGCATAGTGCTTTCATTTTATCTAAAACTATATTTTTGAGTGAAAATGCAGACATTTTAGTCGGTTCTAACTTATGTAAATTAACTTTTTGTACTTCGTGATTGTAAGTTATGAGTTGCATTATAGTGGATAAGTTGTTTCATTGTTAGCGAGTCAGTTTGTAATTGTTATTCTGTGATTATAGGTGTTTATTGTCTTCATATATAGTTTTATTTTTTTTACAATGAGTTACGGTATATTAATAAAACTAGAATGAGTAACTGATATATTGTTTGAATGAATTTTCCTACAGAATGTCTTCGGGTTGTTCGATTGTTTCAAACTTGCAAGCAATCTGCCGGTTGTCGGTGGTTAGAATTCACCGAGGTATTTTTATTGTTGTAAATGAATAATTAAATTTTAATTATTGAAGACAATATTACAATGATAATATCTTTACTGTTTTAAACATGTAATTTATAAAATTTTAGACTTAAATTTCTTGAAAATTTTGTTAATTTCCGTTAGTTTTTTTTTAGATTTAGGGATGCCTTCCCCTCGAAACTCTATGACGCGCACTTACCCTATTTTGAAGCATTCACTTGCCCTCCTTGATTAAATTCCAAAACGTAATTCCCTAATAAGACCGAATAATACACTTCATGTTAGTGTTTATTGTGAATTCAGATAACACAAACCTACAAAATTTAAAATTGTGTCAGCGGTTTTGATAGAATTGGGTGATTTAGGATAAAATTGGTGTAATTCAAAATTGACATTTATTTTACTCTGTTACGTCAGGTTATTTTACAATCGCAAAAATGAAAGTTGTTATTTAGTCCAATTTCTGCTTTTTTGTGACATTATTTGCAAGGAAAAATCCAATGAAAACGTCGAATAGAAACAACAATTATTTCTTAAAATACAAATTAAAAAGTATTTAAAACAATGGAATGAATTAGTCATAAGCAAAAGTATTAGGACATTTGGTGTCCTTTAAATTGACATCTCATGGCATTTTTCTTCTGTGAACGAGAAGAATCTCTCATGAACACCAGCAGTAATCTGCCATCATATTCAAATTCCAGTGTCTTCATAGTATTTTTTTCAACTTGATGAAATCTCCTACTTTGTTTGTCACAAAATTTGACAAGTCTTTAAATTTTGTTTTGACGATTATTTTTCTATCATGTGAGGATTTTTATGAAGATAATTTTTTTAATCGTCATACACAAAATATTGAAGATCTTGCAAAACCCAAAATCATGTTGCCTTGTGTAGTTGTACGAACGAATTTTATTTTAGCATTTGCAGAAATATATCAGGTCACTCCTTAAGAAATTGACCAAAACTGGATCTTCATGTCTCAAAATTAGTTAGTTTTTGGACATTGATTTTAAACTTCAAACTTTTACATTATTGAAAAATACAAACTTTTAGATTGTTCTGATTGTCCGTTTTACAGTTATTATAATCAAAATTTGGACATTTCCTACATGTTTTGAAATCTTTAAATACCTCTATCTTCAAAAGTATTTGATGTAGATAGATGAGATTGTTGACATTTTCTTCAGATATTTTAAACTTTTGTATTATGCGCAACCTAATTATGTTAAATCATGAAAACAATTTTTTTTAATATTTCAAAAACATTCCTTTTAATCTTTAAAAATAGAACTTTTAATTTTTTTTAAAGAAATATATTATAATTATATATTATTATTATATAATAATTTTCAAGAACCATTTTAATACATATGTATGAAATTTGAGGATAGGATAAGTATGAAATCATATTGAAATACATATTTTTTATAGCAATGCACAGTAAATTGACTGAAACTGTTTCAATTTCTTTTTGTCAAGTTTAATTTAATAGCACTGTACATGTTAGCATAAACTCGGTGCCACATGAAATATATTATTTGTTCATTTAATATTAAATTACAGTAAGTTTTTATTTGTAATAATTTTTCACTTAGTGTTTTTTTTTCACTACCGGTACACTACTATTTTTTAATAAAAGTCATATATTAGTGAATCATGAAAGTCCCATTTTGGCCGATTTCACATGGAATTACTCTATCTGAGGAGGAAGGAGTTCAAGTCTGCGGTATCTATCTATATAAAAGCGAAATACCACTCACGGGATTACGAATCACGAAATCTCAGAAACTACAAAGCCTGCAAATTTGGAACGTCGATGCCTTTAAAAGTGTAGACATTCGGTAAGAAATGATTTTACGAAAATCCACTTGGCGAAATGGGGGTCGGAATGTTATATGTATATGTATCCCACCATAACTCTAGAGTGTCTGGAACAATTTAAACCGAACTTAATGCATGATGACTGACTATCGGACAACCACCATTGAGGGGGTAAGACATCCCTGGCACCTTTAGGGAGGGGGTGAGAAGGGAATGACATGTAAGTATAATGGAAAAATCCGATATTAGAATTGAAATAATAGTTTTCTATGACGTTTAGCAGGGCACCGGGCGCTTCGTAAGTTCACATTCAGTTCACATTATGGATAATATACCCCTTGGGGTGGGAATGAGAGCAGATATACCCGACGATAACGACAGATATTGTGTTGAATTATTCATCTGCGGGACCACTAAAACGAAGTGAAAACCTCATTACCACATAAATACAGGAGCATCCCTCACAAGGAATAAACACTCTGTTAGGGTTGAGAAGAAGTAAAACGTAGAAGTAATCGAAAGTGACCGATATTAGTGTTGAGATCGTAGTTTTCGGGGTCACTGAAATTAGTAGTGACATTTTCGAAGACGTAAAAGTCCACAATCAGCCCCGTGTAAAACCTAGGTTTCTGTTCCAGTTTGCGAGAATTATTCCGTCATTCCCTTTCTCTTTTCTCCGCGCACGGAAATCATGGGTCTTTCGGCATTCTTTTGGGGGATCAGGAAAAGAGTTCAATGCGACTGACCGTGGCAGGCAGAGAACGCAGACGCGGGAACCCTTCCTCTGAATTTAAATACTTGGTGCATGGTTGCAATGATTTCGCGGGCCCAAATGCTTTTATACACATTTATCTAACAATGTTCAGGCAAACTCAATGATCAAATTTAATCATTTTATTCTTCTAGATTGGAAAATAATTTATATACTTTCAAGTTAAGTATATAATGTTTTTAATTTACAAAATTGTTTACATGTAAGGGATACTTATATAAGAAAATTAAATATTCTCGTGTATTCTATCTTTTCATTAGTAATATAAATGTTTTTTGTTTTTTTCATTTTCATCTTCCATTTAACAAAAGGTCAAATATATAATCTGTCCAAATATAATATTTTATATAATTTATGAAGTTGTTGCTGATGACCAACGATATCAGTTGTTTAAAATAACCTAAATAAAACGGAATAAAATAAATGTAACCGGAAAGTAAAACAACAACAATAATAACGAGTATATGACGAAAAAAGAACATTGTAAACCGAAAAAATTATCCCAGATGGCAAATGTCTCAGACAGGCACAACCTCTTATATCCAAAAGGACGCATCACGTAAATTGACGGCTCACCATGCATGAAAGGAAAATGCTGTGGGACGGCTTCCTACAATAAAATGAAAATCTGTATACCGTACATAGATGGTATGAGCAGGTAGAGAAGAAATATTTCGAACGTCTCAAGTCGGCATTCTGCGAACATGACTGACTTTCCTCCTCACACCATCTCCCGTGAAGGAAGGTGGGTCTTCCCCTCCCTGTGACGTGCCCTTCCCCTATTTTGTAACAACGCATTCTCCGCCTTGATTCAATTCCAAAACAGTTTGCTTATGATATTCTTCATTGCTAGTGTTAATTGCAGACTTAGATAATTGTATAAACGAATTTTATTTTAGCGTTTGCAGAAATTTATCGGCTCACTCCATGTGAAGGAGGCCAAAAGTGGATGTCTCGCAGATTGTCAGAGTTAGAAAATGTTTGGACATTTGTAAAACTATTGTTTTATATGTAAAATACTAAATTTTAGGTTTTCAATATGGTCCATTTTTTAGTTATTTATCTTTAAAAATTGGATATTCGTACAATTTTTGCCACGTTTTGAAATCTTTAAATGTCTCTTTCTTCAAAAGTATTTGACGCAGTTGAGATTTCTTCAGATTTTTATTAACTTTAACATGATGTGAAACAATTATGTTAAAACATAAAAATAATTTTTAAATTATTTCAGAAATTTTCTTTTTCATATTCAAAATCAGAATTTTTATTTTTCTTGAAAAAAAAAAGTATTCTAATACCATTTTAAAACGAATGAAATTTGAAGATAAAATGAGAATGAAATCATATCGAAATAAATAACCGTTTATAGCAATGTGCAATTGACTGATTTGAAACTGGGTCAAGTTGTTTTATCAAGTTTAATTTAATGTTACTACATACGTGTTACCATAAGATTGAAGGTGCCATAGGAAATATACAATTTCTTCGTAACAATTGTATGAATTTTTCGTTAATTTTTTCCCATTTCTGTACCCAATTATTTTTTTAATTTCAATAAAAATTATTTAATTCTCATACATGAGTTTTGCCGATTGCTCATGGAATGACCCCATCTGAGGAGTCAAACCTTTGCCGTAAATAAATATTTACACGAAAAAAATAAACGAGCTAAGGTACTCAAGCGATCCCAAATCCTTTATTGAATGAACATTGTCATTGTTAACTAGCGAGAGGTACATGACTAGTGAAACAAAAATTAACGTTTTATTGTAGTACTAAATCAGTTATTTATTACTTAAATTATATTTTTATAATTCCAGATGTACAGCATTCAGTCAAAGTTCAGCTACTTTCATAACATGAATATTCTTACAATTTTAGATAGATTACTGGAAGTCGCAAAGTGAATCAAAATTTGTTTTACTATAATATAAACGAAAAGTATTGAGGTTTCAGTAACTAATGGATGATGTTCTAATTTTTATTTTGGTCACTTCTAAGAATTTCAAAGGCAAACGTTAAATGATCGCGTGTTTACCGGCTTAGCAAGAAACAATCAACATTGGCAGTGTTTCTTTCATACTTGATATTTATGTATTATTTTTCTTCCGTTTTAGTTTTCGAAATGTTGTGTTACAACACAGCGTACGAGATATTTCCTTATTATTTAGTATGCAATTTGAAAACTGTCTACGTAAAATGTTACTCCATAATATTTTGAAGTATTTCCTTTCATTTAGTTGATAATTTGTCACCATCGAGGGATTTATGAAACTGCTGTGTTAGTGCTTAAACAGACGGACAAATGTGGGTCGACACGAAGTCATGGTGGGAGGGTGAAACCGATCCCACTCGGCTGCCAGTGAGTACGGCGACGGTTAGTAGAGGAGGCTGGTGGGAGCAGCCTGCGAGCAGCGATTAAAGGCGACTGCAGCTCTCAGTAGCAAGCGTTAAAATTAAAATGTGATTGCAGCGCTAAGTGGCGAGTGTTAAAATTAAAATGCGATTTCAAAGCTGAGTCTGGTCCCCTGTTAAAAAGACGTACTGCTGTATTTTCCTTTATTTCTTTTTTTTCGATTTATTGGAATTTTATTTTAACAAATTGTATAGTAACTATTTTTGTAGTTTGAGAATTATAGTTTTTAATTTTCTTTCTCCATATTTATTGAAGTAATGTGTTTTTTTTCTGGTGAAATGTTCATGTTTGCTTTGTATGTTCATTTCTTCTTTGTTTTTTAATATCAATTGAAATTCACATTCATGTGATATTTAGTGTATTACTTACTGATTTGTAAAAATCATTTATGTTTTATTTAAATGTGTAATAATTCAAGCATTTGACTTCGTTCTGTAATTTTTGTATATTGGTTAGATGTGACTTTGTTGTGGAGCCTCATTCAGGAATTCCATATCTAATAATAGAATAAAAGTGTAGGAAATAAAATAATAATATTAATAATACTTAGAGGTAACAGGGGAAAAAGATTAATGAAAAACAGAGAAACGTAAAATTAATTTCACATTAAAATAAAATCACACTAATTATGATTCACTATATAGAACTATGGAAGGGTACATGGACACCGCCAAACAAAGATTGAATATATGCAAAATGGTTAAAGAAGTATAAAACCAGCTTGACAAGGAAGAAGGAAAATGCACAGTTTAATAAACAAAAATGTTGAACAATTCTGGTCAGACATATGGTCGACAAGGACCACTCATAATCCAAATATGTCTTGGCTACATGTAGTAGAAAAGGAGACACAAAGTCTGACAGATGGAAAACCCAGTTTTATCAGTGAATGAACATGGAGAAATAATCTCTAAGACCCACAACTGGAAATGCTCTGGACCAGATAGAATCCAAAACTACTGGATAAAAAAGTTCACGACACTACACCCAGTATTACTTAAAATAATCAATTCCATAATACAACACCCAGAAATATTACCAGAAGAATTATGTACAGGAAACACCTACCTTAAAACCAAAGACAGGGATACAGAGAACCCCGCCAAATTCAGACCAATCACATGTCTCAACAACTACAAACTCATCACAGCAAGAAGATACACCAACACTGAGCAAATAACAATATAATTACTGAAGAACAGAAAGGAAGCCGACCCAACTCTGGGCTGTAAAGAACAACGTTTAATAGATGAAGTCGTGATGAACCTTGCTGTTCAGAAACAACGAATATAGCTACAGGTTACATAAACTACAGAAAGACGTACGATATGATACCTCGCAATTGGTTCCTTTACACATTACACCTAACACAATCCCTCCCGTGGAAAACACTGACAAAATGGAGCACCAGACTCATCCTTAACAACAACAAAGGCAGAAGTGAAGAAAGCAACCAAACCAACAGCAAGACCTCTAATATAACTAAAAACAAAATACGCATCAATAGAGGAATATTTCAACGGGATTGAATCAGGTGATTACTTTTTTGCTTAGCTTTAAACCCTTTACCTCATCACTACACCAAGCGTGTACCTCATCACTACACCAAGCAATTACAACCAGTGATAAAAACTATACACCCTGTCACCTGAATGAGCCTCTACCCCAAACAACACAAAAAATAGAATGTCAACCTGGCAAGATAAACCAATACACGGGAACTACCCCGACCAACAGCAAAATAAATAAAATAGAATCAGTAAAGCGGTTAATGAACAGAAAATTATTCCCATTAACAGAAGGCTTCATATTATCAATGCAAGACACCGTGACACCAACCAGGAAAATAATCCTAAAAGAAACTGGAATTACAGATTCGTGTCGCCGATGTAACCAAACTAAAGAAACTCGTGCATATCATTGGAGGTTGCACACAGTTGGTACAAAATGATTATAAAACTAGACACGACAACATGGGAAAACCATCGGTATAAACCCCAACCAGTCCTGCAAGATGATTAGAAGTCAAATATTTTGTATTGGAACAGAAGCATCCTCACTGACCTAACGACGATTCTCAAACAGACCAAATGTTATCCTTTAGAAAAGAAAAGAATAAAAAGTATCTCATCGAGTTTATTGTCGTGAATTACAACAATCTAGAAAAAACAAAGAACGATAAAATATCAAGATACTAACAACTATCCTTTGAAGTAAAAAATACTCTGGAATGTTCAAGAAGGAATCATAGTGCTTATCATTTTATCCACCCTAGGACTAGTACACCAATTCCTAGTTGATTCCATTGAAAAACACGAAATCAACACCAATATAATAAGCAGGCTGCAACACAGCGTCCTCGTGTCCTCAGTCCACATTACCAGGAAGTTGCTGGACCTGAAATAGATTCTTCCTCCCAGCAGAACCTGATTTAATAATCCACTGCAGAGAAGAAAACCAACGCAAGTTGAGAGAATTATAGATAATAATAATAAACATCTTTATTTGGAGGCAAAGTTAAGGCAAATGCCTTCTCTTACACTTAACCTCTTTGTGTATACATTTACATCACTAATATCCAAAGTAGTCTATAACGACCCCCAGGGGTCGACTACGATCTGCAAGGGGTCAGTATTATACGTGTACCGGTTCCGGGCCAGATAAGGGCTAATCACCGGAAGTTGTTTTGCGGTTGAGAATGAAAAGTACCGATTTTGAGCCAGGGCAATGGGGATGGTGGGGAAAAAACTGACACCGGATGTGGTGCTTATCAAGACCGGAAGTGGCGCGGTGGTGTTTATCTAGACCGGAAGCGTCGCCTCTAAAATGTGGAAAGCGCGAAGAAAATTGAAACATTGCGCAACAGTGCACGGGGGTACGACATAACTTAGGCCTTAGGCTGATCTCAAACCGACACAACCCATGGCGTAACATTGCACAACACTGCGCAACATTGAGTAACATGATGCAACATTGCACGGAGGTATGATGCAACTTCCGATGAGAAACTGTTTTCAACGCCTATCTGTTCTCGAACAGACACTCAAAATGTCCGAACAGGGACTCGAACCACAGGTTATCGCTCTTTCATCTGAGCTATCCGAGCTCTGCGGAAGATAGTCGGCCTCGACAACGACCCATCCTCGACGACCGCAGAAGAGATATTACTGCATCATCACGGTGGCAGTCATACTAAGAAGTATTGTGTCTCCACCACCAACCATTGACGTCATTCCCCCACCATCACACTACACAGGGGGTGGAAAGTGCCCTAACTGGATGTAAGGAAAATAAAAGATACATTTTTCGAAAAAAATAATATATTTTTTACATTTTTATACTATTTTTCTAAATTGTTATACAAATTTTCTTTGCTACATAATGATATTTAATATTTTTTTATTGTTACAGCATCCTGAGGATTAATACGATTTTCTAAATTAGTGAGTCGCGATCTTCTGCAGTCGAAGAGGGCCCCTCCATCGCGCGATATTACTAATCCTATTTCACCATCTTGCGAACGACGAGTTCCGAACTGCTTCTTCAATTCTTTTCAATTTATTGTGTGTGTATATATATATATATATATATATATATATATATATATATATATATATATATATTCACGATCTACGCTTTCTTCTTCTTCTTGAACAGATTTCAAGTCTTTCAATGCATGCTGAATTGCATAGTTCACATAGTCTATGTTCACTGCATCTGTAGCGTTCAATGGAACACCCAAGTTGTCTATGCGAAAGCGATGTGCATCAATATTGAAGTTACGATCAGTTTGTCGTAGACATAGGGAACCATTCTGCTTGTGTTGTAGGCATAGGTTATCATGCTGCTGCGTTTGTCCTAACTTTTCCAATCCTTCCAATCGTATTCCCAATTGTTTATTTTCTTCGTAGTTGAGCTCGCGAACGAAGACAATCTCTTCATTCACATCTTTCTTCAAGAGTTCTACTTGTTCTTCAACATGTCGTACAACATGCTGTTCGTTTTTGAATCGAATATCGATAGCGTCAATGAGCGTGTGATGTAGTGCGTCCATATTGCTTTTAATTTCATTGCGAACAAAAAGTTGACTTGCGAGATCTTCAACATTGTGAAAACGCTTGTATACACTATCGATTATAGTTTGCACGAGCGCATCCTTATAACATTTACTTACAACATTATCTTCAAACTCTTCACGTTCTTCAGCGAAGACGAACGATACATGTCGTTTCACTTTCGTTTGAATTCCTTTGTCCAAACGTTCACGAAGTTTTGCTTACTAGAAGATTATTTTCCACACGTCTCACTTGAGCTTCATCGCTAATAATTTAATGTATTTCGCTTTCTCGCTCGTCCACATATGCTTTGATATCAGATGCCAGCAAAGGATATTTATCACACCGTGTTGACACACTGCAAGCCATGATGATACAACGTCAGAAAGCTATTCGTCTTCTCATTTTATAGCTTCTCCCTCAATAAAAGTTGCATCTTCCAGTAATGTTTATGGCTTTATAATGGAGATTTCCCTGAACAACCCCGCGGAAGCACAAAATTTCCTTCTTTTGATAATTTGAATGCACTTTGATGCCCCACACACGAGATGTTAACCCAGGTATCCTCACTGGCAGCATAATACCACTTTCTAGGCGTTTCACCCTTGGCGAATAACTCATAGGGTGTTTTTATGGAGCAATTAGTCAAAATTTTTCCGATGCCCCCTAAGAAAGAAATTTTAAATAGTTTGGTACTGCTTGTAACATTGATCCTGACGCATGCTGACTTAAGACTTTAAACGGAACGCTGTACGCAGCAGAATCCGCGACTACACTTGTCCTGAATTGAAAAATTTTCCCCACCATATTGACTTTTGACTAACAGAGTTCTATACATATTTGGACGAAGACATTTTAAATGTTTAATCGATATATAGCTTCCTTACTTTCCTGCTGTAACTTTTTTATTTCTTCATATGGTAAACCATAAATGGTTGGACTAAACTGTTCATATTCCCTTTGTTTACGAGCATTCAAACCCCCTACTACTGTAGTACTTGACCTAGCGAAAATTCTTCTTCCCCATCGCCTAAACATTTTCTCAAAAAATAACCCCCAGACAGAAAAAGTTAATTTTCTAAAAAAACAAAAGTCGCGAGAAAACGTTTGTGAATACTATTCCACGCTTAACCCATTTATCTCGGTGCCATCGAGATGAACTTTTTAAAACTACTCTCTACAGTTATCTGTTGTCAACACGGATGTCGTCTGACATAGAACAAAAGGTATGATGTAAGCAAAAATGACAAGATCCACATTCGCTGAATCAATGGCTCGGTGAACAATGAGCAAGCGGTTTGCATTGTACTAGTCAGCAAACACTCGGAGCAAGTGGTTGTGTAGCGGCAAACACAGAATATCACCAAAGGCAGAGTAGTCAGTGCTCAAAGCCGAACTGTGCTTGTAGCGTTTCATTGCAGATCTTAAGTAGTAGAAAATGTATAGCTAAAGAAAACCACTGCGTGTTCCTGCTTGTAATGATGTCCTCCAAGGGAAATCACAGCACCGCAGAGCGGAAGTTTGCGACTAATGAGTTTCTGCATCGGAAACCACGTCACCGCAGAGCGGACGTTTGCGAATCATGAAGGAAACCTCTGTTTTTTCCTGTTTATATCGAGGAGCCTATATAATCCGCTGCATAGCTGTACAAACACTACTCTGTGAGGAAGACGACGTCGACTCCCAAACAGTCTACAATATGGCTTGCGGACAACACCAACAACGATTCCACTTTGATGGCCTGTAAGTTCTTTGCACGAGTTTTTATTTTAAATTTTTCTTTCTTTGTGCATGTTTTTTGTTTTTTAGATATGCTATCATCGATACCCAGGGCTTTATAAGAAGGAGACTTTGAATATAAAACTATATCGATATTTGCGAATAGGCAGATGAAAACATATATGTCAAAGGACTACAAAAAATTAAATGGTTAAGACCCTATATGGATGAGAAAGTGAACATCATAGATGTTGAAAATTAGGTGTTCAAAGTTAACAGATTGTGTGGAACATTTACAAGAAGAGTGGAACAAAAGTAGTCTCTATGAGTTATTGTTTGGGAAGTGGTTTAAGCGAGAAATATGTGTTGGCCTTATTCCTATGGTTCTCTAACAAGGAAAATATTCCACATCCATCGAGTAAGTAAGTAAGTAATACTTTTTTATATTAAAATTATTTCACTCCAATTTTCATATATTTTTTCTTGTTTCAGATGCTGATGATGAACGACTTTTACTTCTTTCCACATTTATCCCATGGGATAAATATGAGTTACCTGAGTTGAAAAGAAATTTTGAAAAAAATGAAGTGGAAAATCCCCGGAGTAAAGCCTGGTATGAAATGTTATAAATACTATAAATTTATTGTCAAAAACAGCACAAACTGCGTATGACCACGTGGAGGAAAAAAAACTAATTTACTCTCCGGAAGCAAGCAAGGGACCATCCCATCAATTCCGATCAAGGGCCCTAAGGCAGAGGCGGATTCAAAAAATTCAGCAAAAATTCCTAGATAAGATAAAAAGTTAGCTGCGAGTTATAATACTAATATAATGTCAATATGTTTGTAATTTAACGCAAATATGTTTGTAAATTTACATGTACAAGTTATTATCGAACTATAGATTATTCTGAGTATAGTGTTTAAAAATCATAAGAATTGAAATAACACTAAATTCACGATTTAATGTTACAATAAACACGCCCCTAGACAAAGCCTAGAGAACCTGTAAGATAAATCCGCCTCTACCAGAAGGAAAAACGGAGAAAAACCCGGGCCGGGATGGGGCTACAGAATTTATGTACACAACCGTGCCAAAGTTGAGTACACATAAAACTAAATTAATATGAGCCATAAGACAACACAATCATGCAAGAAAATAGTTTTTGAAATTGTTATAAATTATTTAAAGAGTACTACAGCAATGGCGTGATAAAGTACAAGACGGTTTTACTTTTATTAAAAGCAATAAAGTCTTTTACATTGTAGAAGCACTGGTGTAGGAGGTAATTTTTAACCGCGGATTTGAAGAGGTTCATAATATCTTTTATATTCTTGGGCAGGGAATTATACAGAACGTTTCCCAAATGATATGGTTCTTTTTGGCAAAGAGTAGTTGACACTAGGGCGATGAATAGTATTACTATTGCGAGTATTGTGTTCGTGAACGAGACTGTTTCGTATGAAGAAAGGGTGGCACTTCAGTAAATCCGTCGTGTCGAACACGACCGTTTCATAACTATAAATGCAGGGAAGTGTTAAGATACTTAATTCCTTAAATAAAGGGAGTTTCGGGGGTGAGATTTATCTTTTCTGAATTCTGAACTATCCTCTTCTGAAAGTTTGAATGCTCTGACCGGAATTACCCCAGAAGGTAATGCCGTAACGTAAATGGGAGTACACGTTTGCAAAATATACGCAACGGGAAATACGTGGACTAACTGCGTTAACTAAGATTCGGAATGCGTAACACAATTTGCTTAATTGGGAATTAAGATTGTCAATGTGACAATTCCATTTGAGGTTGTCTTGAATATGGAGACCTAAGAATTTTGTATTTGTAACAGTTTTTAATTGTGTTCCGTTTAAAGAAAGAGAAACCTGGGGTAAAGATTTTGTGATACTATTGTGAAATGACATAGACACTGTTTTGTCAGTGTTTACAATGAGACGATTTGCATGGAACCAAGTCGAAAGGTTAGACAAAACTTTTTGAGCATTGGCGTGTTTACATAGTAAATTAGTGTCATCAGCAAAAAGAACCATTTTGCAATCTGATGTGGATGATGACATGTCGTTCACATACAATAAAAAGAGTATAGGGCCGAGAATTGATCCTTGGGGTACTCCGCAAGTAAGTGGCTTTGTTTCTGAAAGACAACGCTCAAGTATTTTATTTTTAGTATAGGATATTTCTACTTGTTGATATCTATCTTTTAAATAAGAAGTTAGCCATTGATGTGGAAGTCCACGAATGCCTAAAGAATGCAATTTGGTAAGGAGAATTCCGTGATCGATGACATCGAATGCTTTGGATAAGTCAAGAAAAACACCCTGAGGATTTTCTCCACTGTCTAGAGATGTGGTAACATCGTTTAAGAAGGAAAATATGGCGCTTGTAGTGGAAAAGGATTTCCTAAAACCGTGTTGATCGTCAGAGAGAATGTTATATTTTGATAAAAAATCTAGAAGACGCTTATAGAACAATTTTTCTAGGATTTTTGAGAAAGTGGGTAGTAGAGATATTGGTCGGTAATTTCCAATATTAAGTTTGTTTCCTTTCTTGTGTAAAGGTTTCACTTTAGCTCTCTTAAATATATTGGGAAACACCCCTTCCGATAAAGAACTATTAAAAATATTTACGAGTGGATTTAATATAGCGTGGGACGAAGATTTAACAATAAACTCAGGTATATCATCTATGCCTCGTGAAAATTTGTTTTTTAAGGAGCTGATGATTCCCATGACTTCACTGGCGTTAGTTTCGGAAGTGAACATAGAATTGGGTATGTGGGTGGTAATAATTGGAGGACATTGATTTGGATATATTGAGTTCGTTATTTTACCAACTTCTGAGAAGTGAGAATTAAACAAACTTGCGATGTCCTGAGGATTTGACACGATCTTGCCATCGTTTAGTAAAGAAACATTTTCTTCGCGATTTTCAGAAGTTGACGTGTAATTGTTAACAATATTCCACATGGCTTTCATCCGGTTGTTCGATTTTAGTATATGCCTGTCGTTTTCCATAACTTTAGCTGCATAGACTACTTTTCGACGCATATTTTTATATTTACGAAAATAATCATTGAATTCGGGTGGTTGGTTATACAGTTTTGAAAGATAATATAAACGGCGTTTGTTTTTTGAAGAATTTCTTATCCCTTGGGTGATCCATCTATTGTATTTATTTGTTTTTTATGGGAAATCTAGAGTTGTAATATTTTAGGAATATTGAGATAAATACATTGAATTTGTCGTCTGTATTTTGGCAATTGTAAACATCTTTCCATGTTTCTTCACGCAAATCATTTATAAATATGGATTGATTCGTGTCATTTAACTCTCTTGAAAACTTGTAATAGATTTTAAGTGGTTTTAGTTTATTATTAATAGTCAATACTTGAGCAAGGTGATCGCTTTATCCGGCGATAAACACTTCAGAGAAATACGAGTTTCCATTGTTGCCGATAATTTGATCTAGATGTTTGAGATGAACCGGAGAGGCGAGTGGGGTCGTTTATCGTAGTAATAAGGTTGAAAGAGTCGATAAGATTCTTGAATCGATTAATTGGTGAATGTGCAGTCGGATGAACTCAGGAAATCGATGTTGAAATCACCACATATAACGATAGATTTAGTAATTTGTGTGTGATATGTTTTAAAACAATTTCGAAGTTCCGAAAAAATATGTCAAGATCTGATTGAGGTCTATAAATACACAAAACAACGATTCCGGTGTCGGTCAGATAACTGCAGAAAATTGGAACACACTATCTACGCAGAAGTTCTCATAGCCTGGCAGTGGAGAAAATAAAATATCATTACGAACGTAGATATACGTACCTCCGTGGGATTTTTTCCTTTAAAATTTTGCCGACAGTAAGAACTTGCTAAATAATAATTAGAAATAGCAGTATCGTTGATGTTAGTTGAAAGCCAATGTTCTGTGAGGCGTAGCAAATCGAATGGATTTTCGTGTACCAGAATTTAAATGTCTGTCAATTTGTTTGAAAGGAATGGGACATGATGATAAATAATTATTTTATTTTCGCAAAGCGTTTGTGACTCACGAGAAATGGAATCGATATTAGATTGTGGAGAGGAATTTGAATTTGGTACAGCTTCTGTTCCGGATCAAGCCCGCACACTGCACCCGAACGCGATTGTCACCTTCGAGTACCACACCGTACTCCTGAGCGCAAGTTGTAACTGTGAATGGGGGCGGCAGGAGATTTGGATGGAGGAATAGATGAGGAAGCAGTAGGTGAAAAAACGGGGACAAGAAGAAATGGGTGTGGAGATAGGAGGAGATGGTGATGAGGTAGGAGCAGGAGGAGGAGTGGGTAAAGGGGCAGGTGGATGATGTGAGGTCAGATGTGAAGCTTGGAGAGAACCGAAGTGATGTTTCCCAGACGGTCTCAGATATAAACCGTGATGGGTAAAGTTCTTGGCAGTCAGGTGTGGTTGCAAATAAAAAATGTTATTTTTGTGTCTGCCAGGTTAATTTCGTGGTTTATTTGTGGAACGTTGAAGTTTGGAGGCAGGCTAGAGTACTATGTTTGGGTGTTGAGAGGCCATTTCTAGTTTTTGTAGATGTTCAGACGCGTTGAAATGACCACCTAAGTTAATATCGTTTGCCCACCTATGATGATTACTGTGTCCCCTCTGTGAGTTTTTTAGTGTAGGTGTCCAGTTCTCGAATTACTTCAGCCAAACGAGCGTTTGGCTTAAATATATATTTCATTACACGTACACAGTTTTTAGGAGTTCAATGGTACTTGTACATAATAGGAACAACAAAAATTTCATTATAAGAGTTGCACAAGTTTCTTTATTGGGAGGCATTTTTTAGGTTGTCACATAGAGGGAAGATCAATAAACATACCTTTTAAAGTAATGCAATAATGAATAATTTTCAAGTATTTCAATTACACAATTTTTCCATTTCTCAGCATTTCCACAATTTCTGGGACTAGGATGTGGAACATATACAATCTAAAGAAAATAAATAAAACAAAGTAAATGCACTAAGAATAAATATTCAATGTGTCAGCTACTTACTGTTATATTATCTTTGCCCTTGAACACGCTTCCTGCTCTTTTCTCAGCATACTTTCCAACAGCTATTATAACCGACACTCCAAAGAGGTGAACAACTTGACTCAAGGCTTCATCACATGTGACAATGAGCTCTTTCCTCTCCCCTATCTGTTACATGAATAAATAATTGGTTCATATATTGCTCAATTTTTTCCCAAATACAAGTTTGGTCAAACAAGCAGTTAAATTCTAATAAAATAGTTGTCTCATCTTGTACTTATGAATAGTCCGTTAACATAATTTTAATGTAAAGAAAATATAAGTTAATTTACTTAAATGGTTTGCATATGTAAATTGCTATTAAATAATTAATTTCCTCTGACAATAATATTATCTTACTACCACCATTAATGTTTAGTTTATATTAAAAAATTAAATTTCTGCATATTCATTTTTTGATTAAAAAATATCACATAGGAATAACTAATAAGTTTTGTATTAGTTAAAGGAATAAACTGTCATTAGTGAAGTCTTTAACTTCTCGGTGTTACAATTAATGAGATCATTCCTTATATAAAAAAAAAACTTGTAATTAATACAAAGACACATTCAAAATAACTTAAATATCAAATGAAGATCCTAATTGCAGTAGAAATGGGTTACAATTTTCAAATTAAAGAACATGGACAAGTTATAAAGAAAACTTTTAATGAAAGGAGAAAGGAAACTCAAAAACTTATATTGAACATTAAGTTAAGAAAGTATTGGAATAGATAGGAAACAAGAAAGAAATGTTATTTGCACAGGAAACAGGAATAAATTAAGACAATACAATTATTTGTATACAAATTGAGAATTGGAAAATCCAGAATGTTGCAAGTCTACTCATCTTATATGATCTGAGTGCAATCCACCTATTGCCAGTTTAATTTCTCTTTACAAATTTTTTTTTCTCATACAAAAAGACAAAGTACAAATGTTAGATTTGAGAAATTGAAAGAAAAATTAATTTACATTATTATATGGAGAGAAGAAAGGCAAGGCATTTAAAATTCATAAATTTGGATACATCATTACTTTATAAGTGCTCCTGGGTTTTTAGCTCAAGGATTCTGCAACTAGCAGAATAAAATCACACAACTGTATTAAAAAGGTAACAGATAATAAAAAATATAGAAAGAAACACACAAAAGTCATTCACATACCGGATGAAACAGTTTCAGACTTTGCTCAGTCACATAGATCTATTTATATAGAGAGATATATACAGGTAACAAGCTTATAAATAAATACAATACAAAGTTTCTTAAAAAAGCAAATTACTTTTAAGTAATATATATGTATAAACCCTCCCAGGGAACACCAACTTAACGAAGCACTGCCCATGAGGGTGGCAAGGGTTTGTGCGTACCAATGAAGCAGAGAGCTAAGCCGGCGGTAGCTACCAGCAGGGCCACCCAAGCTAGGCGGTCCCTATTGAGGTATCAGACAAAGTGTGTTCCACAACGACCTATCTTCCCCAACCATTCCCATTTTCTTACCGCCTGCTGCCTTATAGGAGGGGGAGGGATGTCCAAGGGCTAAGGGAAGGGAAAACCCCGACAGAAAACTAACAGCAACTCCATAGGCTGTTGGGTGGGAAACTACCAATGGAATTGAACAATGGGCTGATCCCGTTGCTTCTAAATTAATGGGATTAAGGAACCTCAGGGGAAGCCTTGGAATGCAAGACTAAATAGGAAATGAATCAGGCAAAGAATTATGGATATGAATATTGGAACATGGAATTTGAGAAGTGCTAATAGTATTGGTGACCTAAAGAAATTAATGCGTGTGCTTGATGACTACAAATTGCATATCATAGCAATTCAAGAAACTAAATGGGAAGGGAAGGGTGTTATGGATATAGGTAATTATACTATAATGTTCAGTGCAAAAGAGAATGGGAGCAAAGAATTCGGGGTCGCCTTTGTTGTACATAAAGACCTTAGAAATAACATAATTTACTTCAAACCAATTAATGAACGAATGTGTATTATTAGACTGGAAACCAAAATTCTTCAACCTGACAATTATTAATGTCCATGCACCTACAAATGTAAAAGATGAAATAGATAAGGAATTGTCTATCATACCATCTCTAGAGAGGTGGTATGACATATCACCCGACTATGACATTAAAATTATCTTACGAGATCTTAATGCTCCAATAGAGAAAGAAGTCATGTATCAGGGAACAATAGGAAAGTATTGTCTTCATTATGAAATGAATGACAATGGAGAAAGACTTATCAAACTAGCAAAGTGTAAAAATATGGTCATATCCTCTACTTGTTTTATTCACAATGACAAACATAAAGAAACATGGAGAAGTCCAAGTGGGACAGGATATCAAATAGACCACTTCCTTATAGACAAAAGAGGCCAGTAGTGTCATCGATGTAAGATCTTTTTGAGGAGCTAACTGCGATTCGGATCATTACTTAGTTAAGATTAAGTATCGCGACCAAATAGAAGGAAGTGCAAAACAAAAGAAATTTATGGTTGAATAACAGAAATTAAATATAAGAAATGAATATCAAAAGAAGATATCGGAAGGTTTAGTTCATGGTACCCAAAAGAATTGTATAGAGGATGACTGGAATTCGTTGAAAGATATCATATATACAGCCGCGCAGAACACTATAGGTTTAAGTAAGAGTACAAGGGAAAAAAATTGGTTTGATGCAGAAGTGAAGAAATAGTTAGAGAGAAAAACAAAGCATATAGGCACATGATAGAAAGGCACACAAGAGCATGACAGGAAAAATATGAAAAACTTCATAGAGAAGTGAAAAAGTTGTGTAGAAAAAAGAAAAGAAAGTATAAATACAATTCAAGATAGCTTCAACAACCACAATCTAAAAGAATCTTACGGACAAATTAATGTAATGAAGAAAGGACATAAGCCGAGAACACAGCTTTGTAGGAACACAAAAGGAGAAATTATTGGAAATGAAGAGAAAGTTAAAGAAAGGCTAGAATATTTTCAAGTACTACTGAACAACAGTGAACAACTTGTACATGTCTCAACTAATGAACAACTTCAAGTAACAGAGATAGATATTGAACCACCCTCATATGAAGATTTTAAAGCTGCTTTAAATAATTTAAATAACAACATCACCAGGAAGTGACAATATGCCCGCAGAACTGCTTGAACATGGAGGAGAGCATCTATAGAAACAGTTCTATTATATTATAAGAAACATATTACTAAACTGATACATGGAAAATTAACACCATATGTTGCAAATATAATTGGAGATTATCAAGCAGGCGTCAGTAGAGGTAGATCTACTGTAGATCAAATATTCATGTTGGGGCACTTATTAGATAAATGTAAGGAATACAATATAGAAATACACCAAATATTCATAGACTTCAAACAAGCGTATGATAGTTTCATTTGTCAACAACTGTATGATACAATGAAATATTTCAAAATTCCATATAAGTTGATATGGCTGTCCAAACTAATGATGCAAGACTCAACAGGGTTAGTAAGAGTGCAGTCAGTGGTCATGGACTCCTTCCCCGTAAGTAATGGTTTGAAACAAGGAGATAGCTTAGCACCTATGCTTTTCAATTTGGCTCTAGAAAAAGTCATTAGGTAATTCGATATTGATCCGAGAACTATCATAAATAGAATGACTCAAATTATAGGATATGCAGATGATCTATGCATACTAAGCAGAAGCTGAAAAGATGTCAATGAGCAGTATATAAAATTGGAGGCAGCAGCAAAGAGAATGGGTCTAGAAGTAAATATAAATAAAACAATAGCTATAATACTAGGTACAGAGGTCACCAATAATAATGATGCAGCTGAGATTAAAAAGACAGTGTTTCTCACAAACTTTGCACTGCAGACTTTATTAAGAAATAAACTACTAGGTTGAAGAAGCAAAATAAAGGTCTATAAAATACTTTTATACAATTTGTATGTAAATTTTCACTACTTGATATGAGAAGAATGTGCATTTTTGAATCATTTAGACTCATATGGATAAAACTTAGCAAAAAAAAAAAAAACATTTTTGAGATATTATCTTTATTTTTCTTTTTTCAAAAAGCAGAGTCACCTGTATATTACTGGAAGCCACAGATGTAATGATGTTGCTTTGTGTTTCTATTGTTACTCAATAATTTTTATGCTGAATATTCAGTAAAATTTTATTTTAGTATGAGAGAAATGAAAAGTCATGGGGGTAATAATGTTTCCATAATCTTATAAATAATCTCTAAAAGCAGCTAAAAACAGGAAACACATATGGAGGACAGTAAACTAATTACTCTATGGAAACAACCAAAGTACCATACAATCAATTCATCATCATATACGTGGTGTTGCAATTTTCATTAAACAAATATACTCAAAAAATTATTCAAAACTTGATATTGAGTTCCTCTGTAGTGAATTAAATTTTGAAGCAACAGGTATATTCATCAGCAATCTAAATCTAATTATAATATCTACTAATAGATTACCTCTGGGAAATCCCATGATATTCTTAGAAAAACTTGAAAACCTCTTCAATTTCTTAAATAAATCTAAATTTAAAAAAAAATGTAATATTGTAATTGGTGGTGATATAAATGCTCACTTTGATGTTACAACTAATAAACAGAGTGCAATTGATTTTCTAAATCTACTTACACAATACAATTTTTATCATGTAAATTACAAACCCACCAGAGGTTTGGGTTGTTTAGATAATATTATCACAAATATTAACAGAAGTATTGTTATAAGTGATATAGCATGCTTCCCATTCTCTGATCACGATGCAGTCTGATTGACTGTAAATGCATGTAAAACACACAGTTGTGATCCTAAAGAATCAATGGTAGATACTACCAGAAAAGATAAATGTTGAAAAATTGCAGAATTTAAGATATGCTCTGTGTAATGTGAAATAGAGAGATTTATTGGTTAACAATGAAACCCAGACAATTAATACTGTCTCAGTTGATATGATTTTTCACCAGTTGCTCAATGAATTCTTGTATCATTTTGACATACATATTCCCTAAAGAAAATGTAATATTAATCTAAAGATAAAAAGAAGTCCGCAAAATAATTGATTGTTGCATTTGGCCAGGAAGTAAGAACACATATATTTACATTATGCCAACATTTCGACCTTTATTGAGGTCATCCTCAGGGCTAAAGAAACTCCTTAGAAACTAACATCACTCCACACATCTCACTCTCCTAACCCGTAAGCCTTGCATACATGGTTAACTTTTTTTGGTAAGTTTTGGTAAGTAACATGATGAGATTTTGTGATGTAAATATAAGTGTTCTTATTTCCTGGCCAAATGCAAGAAAATCATTCATTTAATGATCACTGTGGCCGATAACTCTCATATTTCAAATAATTGATTGCATTGTGGGAAATAAGAAAAGGTATGCAGTTTCAATTTCTCCTAATGATCTTAATAATTATTTTGTTAATTCTACAGATGAAATATATAATAATATCGGACAATGTCATGAAAGTGCCACATCGTTGATTGAATTGAGTAATTTAAGCACAGTTTTAAACAAATTTTCTTTCTCATAGGTAACTCCTGATATGATTTCAAGTACTGTTAATGCATTTAAGTTTTCTGATAATGTAGATATCTACAGTCTATCAAATAGCATTTTGAAGAAAGTTATTGATTGAATTTGTGATCCTCTTAAACTCTTAATCAACCTATGCCTTAAAGAAGGAACTTCTCTAAATGTTTTAAAATCATCTATGGTAGCACCAGTATACAAGAAAAGGGGTAAAAACTGTCCAGCTAGCTACCAACCAATCTCATTAGTCCCAGTGTTTTCTAAAATAATAGAATCAATCATACACTCTCAACTATGTTCTTATCTTGACCATGTTCTTATCTATGTTCTTATCTTATCTTCAGCATTTATAGCCAGTCACAATTTGGGTTTAGAAAAGGTAAGCCAACAATTAATGCTATAGATTTTCTCATCAAAAATGTACTTAATGCATTTCAGAAAAAGGACTTTGCACATGCTACATTCTGTGATCTGAGCAAGGCCTTGGATTGCATAGGACATTTTATTCTTCTTAACATACTAGCATACTTCGGCATAGGTGATACCAGTTTAAGGTTTTTTTAGTCATATCTGGAGAATAGAAAACAAATTGTATTTGTGGGAGAAAAAAAGTCTGATATAATTGAAATCAAATGCAGGGCTCAATCCTAGGCCTTTCACTTTTCATTCATAAATGATCTGCAGTAACTGTGAATACAATCTTGTATGCAGATGATACAACATTTTTCAATTCTGGTCCATAGTTACAAATATTGGAAGCTGAAAATGAAAATACATTGAAACTTGCAGTAATGTGGTTTATAGCAAATGGGTTTTCACTTAATGAGACCAAAACACAACATTTAAATTTTAATTTAAAAGGCAATTCTCAACAGAATGTAAAATTTTTTGGTATATTTGTTGATAATAAACTCTCATGGGAGTCCCACATCAGATTCATTTAAGGAAAGCTTTCTCAGGTTATTTACTTGCCAAAAAATTTAAGAACTAGGTTTCCCAATAGGTATATTGCTTTCTTTCAAACTGTTATTGCATATGGGATCTTATTCTGGGGAAATAGTTCACATATACAATATATACTACTTCAAATTTGAAAAAACCTGTGTGAATGTTAACCAACTCCCACTATTTAGCACGTTGCAAACCTTTATTTGTTGAACTAAATGGGATGACTGTGACAAATCTTTGTATTTATAATATGCTGCTGTTTGTTACAGGTAATGTTTCTGAAGTTCAGTTCAGACATAACATACATTCGTACAACACAAGAAACTCTCAGGATATTGATGTTCCCTATCATAGTCTTGCCAAGTCCCATAATACCTATGAAGTCTTATGTTTGAAAATATATAATAAATTTCTGAAAACATTAATGGAAGGGACATTCACAAAATTTAAATCTTTAATATATAGTTGATTAGTCACTACACTATTCTATTCCATAGGAGAATTTTTTGAAGTACTGTAACTTTAAAACATAGCTAATTGATTTCAGTAATAGTTCTATGGTGGTTGGTTTCAATTCATAAATGTATTTATGTTATATTGTAATTGTTTTCTACCATTTAGAATGGGAAATATACAAATGGTACAAATAACTTACTTCATTGTTGCTTTAATGTGTATGATAGTGAATTGTTGAAGGTGAAGTTGTTGTATTATAATGGTTGTGTACATTTGTGATTATAATTGTTTTTATTATAATTTTGGATATTTACATTTATGATCATATGTTTAGATTGTACTCATGTGTATATTGACTTTGTCTATTGCCTTATAAGCTTAATGACAATAAAAATGTATTATCATTATCTCATTATCATAATTATTATTGCTCTGATAAAAAGTCCCAATGGCCCAATCCTTGAAAACACTCAATGTAAAAAACTCATAACAATGCTCAAACAGTCCTTTTCCAGAAACCTTGGTGCAGAATGCAACTCTATAAATCATATGTTTGTTATTTTACTCAGATCACTTGTAGTTCAATGAAATTACATTAATTTAATATTGTTCCAAACAAAATGTTAAAATACCTTCAATTCATTGGGAGTAATATTTTTACCACTCTTTGACATGAAAGCAACAGGGCAGTGATTATACACAATGCAATTCTCAAAAAATGTGGCAGCATCTCCACATAGCTCTTTAATAAGGCCCCAGAACCTCTGACCACTGATTTCACTACGTCTACATGCAAAACCAAGGACAGGTCTTTGTGGATTCTCTTTAACAGGCTTTCCTACTTCTCCAGAAATTCCCATCCAGTCTGTCACAATATTTACTTCTCCAAACGGAATCTACAAAAGAAAGAGAAATTCTAGGAACATTTACTGTATTCCATTTTTTCACAATACTGGCACATAATAGACAGTATTCAGTACAACTAAGCATCATATAATTGAAGAAAATCATACAGGAAACTTCACATTTCAGAAAAATTTTACTCAATACTCATGTTTTAAAGCTATGATTAATCATAGTGAAATTTTAACTATATTCTACAATTTTCAAGAAGAGTTTACCGATTAGAGGTTATATAATCAAAAAGAAGAACCCACAATCATTAGCTAATTCTGCAGTCTCAATAATTAGTATTATAGTTGCTTAATACAGAAAATGTACATTTACTGCATTTTACTTAAGAATGTAACAATAACAGCACTAAACATTTCTCAGTTACCTTTTAAATTACGATAAAATTGTTACCAAAGATTTTACAAACATTACAATTACAGAAAAGTTATCTTACACCAGTTTGAGACATTCCCCAAGGACCAGGATTCATTCCCAAGAACATCACTTTCTTGGGAGCTTTACAGAACCTGCGAAGAAACTGAGAGTGAACTGCAGAAGCATATTCAATAGGATTGTAAACATATTGCACAGGATGAGAAAATGAATAATTTTCAATTTTCGTTGAAAGAACCAGTTCAATTTCAAACAATTTGTCTGGTAAAGAAGTAATCATTTTGGTGCACATGTTCGTCACTTCTAACTTGGATTAACAAATCCACGCTTAAGTATCATCTCCCATGATTGTGTTCTGAAAAGTGGTTCCACGTCGAGAAAAGTGGAAACGCAGCCTTGCCGAAACGTTGAAAAGTGGTATTGAATTATGGATTGGCGCCGAATTTTTGCAGTCAACCGCTGGTACACTTCTCTAGTTACGTGTATGGATGGTTGGATCCACTAACACTAGGTCGCTGTTCTATTGTTTGTTTTGGAACACGTTTGTACTAGTTGCACTAGTATCCTTTTTAATTTAATATTTGGCTGATGATATTTGCACAAGTTGTGGAAATTGCGAGCCCACTAAATGGGCTTACTATTTCCACAACTTCTGCCATTTGTGAGCGCACAGTGGCGCTGTCTGGGTGCAATTATATGTACGTTTCGTGGCACAGCGCGGCAGCTAGGAGGACTGTAATGTATTTAAGGATAAAAAAAGACGATATAAAATGGTCTTATTTCTGAGTAGAATATTTTGAGTTTTATTCTCTTTTAATGTCAGACTTTTTTAATACATTGATTCTAACAAGGGAACTTTCAACAAGCGCAGGTCGAAAGTGGTTCTGATTTTTAAAATACTAAAACATTCACTGTAAGAGTATCCTGTCAAAATATTAGCGACGATGGCATACTCAAAAGCACTGAAAAAATGCCAAAAATACTTTTCGCACGCGGAAGGGCCATTTTTATGGGTCTTGTACAACCTTCAACTAAGAAGCGGACGAGCATCAACTGCCGAATCACGTGGCTAAGCATTGATTCGTTCAAGTCGGTATCTTCACCATTCATGAAGACATGAAAGTGCAAACGAACATTGCTTTTTTCCGCGCGTTTAAGTGGTATATCCAGTTAAGTCAAATAGTAAAACTATATATGTAAGTTCATGTTCAAGTTTCCTTTCGTACCTTTGTATTCAAGTAAAATGTTAGACCTAAAATTATACGTATGTTTTATTTAAATATTGACAGTACTAAACGTTACCTTTAAAAAATAATCATAATATGTAACGTACAGAAGGAAATGAAAGGGTGCATCAAAATTCATTTCAACTCTTTTTTTATTTTGGCAGATAAAGAGAAATAAATTATTTTCGGTTCGAATAAAAATCACCCGTTTTTAATGTTACTGTATGTGTGTTTGTATGGATTTCAGTATGTATTTGCTCGTGAATTTTCTTGTAAAAAATGAGTATTCATTGTACACCTGAAATATTTTCATAAAAAACTGAACAATTTACAAAATGTGATTCGTTTTGCTAACCTCACATTTTTGTGTTGCAATTAAATACCACTGTCACTTTAAATAATACTATGAAAAAATTGTTTCTATATTTTAAAACCACAAACAGAGAAATATAAATTTATATTTTATTTCTAACAAATGTATGGAAGTTTTTAATTATAAAGCGATAGATATTCGTATTTTGCAATATTTACAGGATTCAGTATCGGAGAATGCTGAGGTGATATCAAGCACGCAAGGCAAAACTTATTACAGCAGTTGGTGACCTTCCACTACAGCAACTGTTTCGGTCTATATTGGAAAGGTCTGTCTTTCCTCATGATTGGCCAAAGTGTGAGCAGAAAGAAGACGTCGAGAATTGTCAAACTTCTCGATTTTTTTTCAATGTCTTCCAGTGTGCCATCGCCGCTATTATTTTGACATGACATACTAATATTCAATATGTTGCAGTATAAAAAATCAGGACCACTTTCGACCTGCGCTTGTTGAAAGATCCCTTGTGAGTGTTTAAATGTGTACACTGCATATTTCTGTGGTAACTTGAATTTCACTTCAGGTTTTATGTCGCTCCACACGGGTTCCTTTCTCCAGTTTTCTGACCTAAGTTTATTTAATCATGTTGAAAGTGGTGGCAGAATTCACTCTTACATATTACAGGGTTTCATTTTAGTTTCAAATTGTACGTTAAATAACATTACGCTTAATCTTGCGTGATACTACTCCCTACTGTTTTAAAATTTTTCGGACTTTATCATAGGGAAGCTTCCGTGTTTCCTGTACTAACATGGCTGGCTCGCTATCTGCCACGCAGTGAACCGCGTTGGCCACAACTCGTGCAACTAACCGCTGCTAGACCGTGCCACTGTCCGGCTCACTTGCTATTGACACAATACGTACAAATAATCGCGCCCAGATCGCGCCACGGTGCGCCCACAATTGACACAACTCGGGGAAATAGTGAGCCAAAGTCAGGTTCTTTTTTATCCCAATATACATACCAACCTAAATATCAGCGACGTAGTGTGTCGCTATTCACACACCTTGTGGAAATAGTAAGATCGAGGTGGGTTCGATATTTTTACAAGTTGTGTAAAAAATCAGCCATATACTGAGTTCGCTATTTTCACAAGTTGTATGAATATCCACTTCGTTAATATTTGGCTCGAGCATCGAACCATACTGAAAGATTTTGTGGGTGTGGACTCTCTAGTAATTGGGTGGCTGTTATCGCCAAACTGCCATTGGCCACTTGAAGTGAATGACCGTTTGTCGCTAACAAATGTCCACTCTATGGACATTTTTACTAGAGTGCCCTTTAGAAGACTGGATTTTCACCTTATGAAGCATTCAATGAGAATGATACTTTGATACTGTAAGTACTCACATTTTCAAGAAAATGAAAAATGTCTTATAGTATGAGTTAAATATGATGTTGTGGTACTGTGAATGTCATGTAGTCTTATGAGGTTAGGGGCTGTATTTTCATATTTCCTTTATTCTGTCTAGTAAATGATTATTTTTATTCCAAGTCTGTGAAGCACGTTTTCAAGTAAGAGAGCGGGGATTAAGAGTTATGACTGAAAACTGATAGACATCTGTCGATACAGGATATCTTACCTTTCTGTGACCAACTTGTATTCCTTCATATTTAAGTTGTTTAGTATTTTTAAAATAGTGTTATCAAGAAGAAAGGTCATGAAAGTTGCCCTTGGTAGAGAGCAAATGATTGTTTTGCTTGACGACGTGAGTGTATGTACTGAAAGTATGCTCTCCATAAGAAGCGTTATTTTGGGTAAACCTGGACATTTCTGTTATCTGTTATATTCTGAACGAAAAAGGACATATTTCAGTGCAAACCTCAAATTTGAGGCAAAGTGGTTCGCTCAAAGAAACAGAATTAATTAATGAAGATAAGTATATTCTGTGTTATGATATATAAATGTTGGGATAGGTGCGAGATAGACAATTAGCAACCGAGGTTTACTAAATGTGACTAGATGACGAATATCTGGTAATAGTCAAAATAGCCTTTAAGTCAATAGTCACGTACGGAACACGTGTTAAAAGTCCAAAATAGAGAAAATGAGAAGGAAAGGGTCCACCGTGGATGGGGATAAGATCGGGGAGATCTGTGATGCTGGGAATGAAGGTAATGTCATGAAAAATCTTAATTCAAGACTAGATAAGCTCGTGAAAGTTAAAAGAAAGATGAAAAATGCTCTTTCAGATGACAAAGTAAAGAGAAAGGCTAGTGGAGTCATACTAATAATAAATTTATTGTCAAAAAACAGTACAAACTGCGTATGACCACGTGGAGGACAAACTAATTTACTCTCCGGAAGCAAGCAAGGGACCATCCCATCAATTCCGATCAAGGGCCCTAAGGTGCGTCGTGGTGCAGTTACAAGACGAAACAGAACGGATGATAGATTATAGTAGACCAGGAAGAGGAGTTGTGCAAGGTTCGGGACGACGGAAAAGAGGGAAACATAGAACGTAGATTAAAGATGTGGTTAAAATATTTGCTGAACAAGAAAATGACAGGATTTGAGAACAAGATTTTCAGGACAGGGGGATTTATGGATGTGTTAACAGGAATGGTTAGGATCGTATGGGGTAGGTGGAAACAAGAAGTCTGGATGATAAAGCGTGCGTGGAACAGAGAAATGCTACAAAAGAAGAATTGATAAATGTTTTAATGTGGGCAATGTAACGCAGGCCCGGAGAGAGAGTAAATGGAGGGCAGAAGAAGAGAGACGGCATAAGCGATGGCTTGGATGTTTCGAACAAGCTATGGGAAAACTAGAGCGGAAATTTAAGAATGAAATAAAAAGAAGGAAGGATTTGAAATAAAAGTAGATACAAAATACAGATCAATGAGGGTGCAGATTGAACCGGAGAAAATAGGGTAAACGATACAAGGATTACAAAGTGCAACAAACAAATGCGAGGTGACATATGCCAAGATAGTTGGGATGAAGACACCACAATGTGAGAAGAAGCAACCCTTTTGCTACTCAAAGAAGGGAGAGAGAAATAGGAGACATTGTTAAGGACCACATGAGGGCTAACAAAGGTAATGTTAAAATAGATACTATGCGTGTGACAAAACAAAAAGTTCTCTTATTTGTTTTATAAACTAAACAGGACAAAGTGTTAAGTAATGTAGGATATTTGGAAATGTAGAAGAAAAGCAATAGATAGCTGCGGATAAAGATGTATGGTTTACAGAAGGATCAGGGGGGGGGAAATAATTATTGGTGGAGTAGAGGGTGGTGGAGTATCAGGGGGGGGGGAAATAATCAAAACTTCGACGTAGAGGAAAGGAAGGATCATTTCAAACGTGTGGCAAGAATATTGTACGAGGAGAATTTTAAAACCGGACGCACTGGATAGTGCAAATAGCGGAAATAAACTACCAAGAAATTAAAGAGCAACGACGTATAAATAGTGAATTCAGATTTTACAGGATGGAAGGGGACAAGGAACATTTACGATGCTTTAAATGTTTCCTTTATGGTCATATAGCATGGTACTAACAAGAAAAAGAAGTAGTTTCTGGTCACTGGGGGGGGAGACAGGCCATAAATTTAAAGGTCAGAATAAAGGAAAACAACAACACTATATTAATTGTCGAAGGAAGAAAGTTAGATGTGATCATGAGGTGCATAATAGAGAATGTGCAGAATATAAAATGGCAATGAAAGAGTTAGAAAATACTATTTATTATAGTTTATAATATACTATATATAGCAATACGTACAATGCTATAAAACAGTAGCGCGGGAATTAGCGAAAAAACGCAGTAGTGTTTATTCAAGAATCCCATACAAAAGGGAAACTTTGGTCTCTGCTTTCGCAAGCAAGAGTAGTCGGCAAGGAAAGCAATAGGTGGTAACTATGGTATTGGATGCATCACTGAATATAATGGAGATGATCGATTATAATAGTAAACACTGCCAGGTATTACTGATGGAAAAGGGGGAGGGGAACGAAATATTATTAGTTAATATGTACAGTCATCTACGAAACAACATACGAGTAGATGTACTTGAAGAAGTTACACAAGACAATAATTACAGGAACATATTGATATGGATTGTGAAACCGCACGACCTAGGTTATGGGGTGACAGATGAACAACAAAGAGGGGAAGACTATTTGAAGAATTCATACTGAGACGGGGACTTATAATACACAATGCATTCGGTGAAAATACATTCATCGGTCCGAGAGGAAATTCAGTGATAGACTTGACATTAACGACAAGATGGAGAGGAAATGTGATAAGAAATTGGTAAATGGATGATGGAATGGAGAGTGACCATGCAACTATATTATTACAAATAGGGGATACGGAGGATGAAACACAAAAGAATGAAAGACCAGGTGGAAATATATTAGTATATTGGAAAAGATGTGAGCGAAGAAAGACAATGTTCTCAAAGATAATAAGGCGAATAGAGGAAAACGAAGATGTGGAAGAAGAAATCCATACTTTCCCGCTAGCGCTGCGCAGCGAGTGTGAAATATGTCGAAAAAACATGATGGAAGAAAGGGTGAAATATGTTGGACAGATCAGTTGACAAAACTTGAATGAGAAAAAATATGTTGCTGCGCCATGTATGTTACATGAAGCGAAAACGATTAGACGACAGGGGTATACTTTTGCGATATATTTAGCAAGAAAACTGAATTTAAGAGAGAAATCAAAAAGTCTAAGCAGGGAAGTTGGGAAAACGTTTTGACGGTGGAGGGGAAATTGGGAATTGCCTTACAAAATAGAGGCTCCCGAGTTAAAAAGACGGGAATTACGGTACAGTACGTTGCATAATGGCCAGGGATTGAGGATATGAGAAGAGATGGTGTCATATTTTAAATGGTTTGTATGGACCTGAAGATGCTGAGGCGATGGGATATCCAATGACAAGAGATGAATTAAGAATAAAGGAATTACGGAAAGGAAAAGTTCTAGCTATGACGGAATTACACATGAAATGATGCAGGGGACATACATCTATTGTGAAGATATATTGCTACGCATTTACAAGAAATTTATCAAGATCAGGAAATTCCGCAAAGTGTACAAAATAGTTGTGTCTATTTCTAAAAGATAATAGAAGACACCCTACAAAGTCAACATCAATATATATGGATTTCGAAGGGGACGATCAAACATTGGTGTCGTTTAGGCGTTATTGACCGATGTAAAAGAAAGAATAGGACAGAATGTGTTATATTTTTCTCGATAAAAGAGGTGCATTTTGATAATGCGCGATGAGATGTGATACTGCGCACATTGCGTGAATAAATATTCTATGTCATCTTTTAGAACGATTGTACCATATTTAAGAGATCGTAGTAGTATTTAAAAATAGCTAATACATGCATTGTACGAAAAATGTGGAAAGTATGTCCCGAAGGCTCAGCGAGTAGGTAAAAAGTTTGGAATGTAGTGATGAATAATCTGTAGGTGGGTTTGCGGCAGAACAATATACAGGCCGTAGTGTATACGCACGACATGGTAGTAGAGATATGATAGAGTAGGCGAGAGTTGGCAGAAAAGTAATATATGAGTTGGAATGGAGTAGTAATAAACTGCATTTCCAATTTTCGCCAGAAGAATCAAAGGCAATGTGGTTTGGATTATCAACGAAAAATAGACGTGAACCTATGGTTCAGCTGGATGGACGAAATACAAATAGTGTGTACTGATAAATATTAGGAAGAGCACTAGATGCGAAATTGCAATTTACAGTACGTATTAATGAAGAGATAGAGAGAGCAAAACGCTTCTAGTACTATTTGTTGCGAGTAGAATTGACACACTACCATATACGACAGAGACAAATACTGCAGCTGCATAAGGGAGCAATCAGGCCAATGTTTCTTTATCGGATTCGGATTATAGATTGGTGCTAGCAACGGTGGAAAAGAAGCTTGCAAGATTGCAACGCTATGCTTATTGCCAACCATAGGAGCGTATATAACAGTCTGTGGAGAATAATTAATTCTAATAAATGGAACAATGCCAGCGCATGTACATACACAAAAGCTACTGTGTTGTCAACTCATAAAGAAGCACTAAAATTGATAGTTAATAAAAAATTAAAAATGAAGAAAAGGAGTGGAAGAGAACAGTAGAAGATGAACAGCTTAAAAGGTGACAGAAAAGATGATCAAATAGTGAAAAAGGCAGAAAAACTTATGAATACATGCCTGATGTGCGATTTATGATAAATTCCAAATCGTTTGAAACAAATAGTTATGCAATACAATTTTTAACGGATCATTTGAAGATTATTTAAAGAGAATACGATGGAAAGAGACTGTAGTATCAATATCTATCTATCTAATTATATAATACATATATTATAACATACTTAATTATTATTAACAATTAATCAAATTATCCAATATCCCAAAGGATAAGGATCTTGGACGGGCGGGGTTCGTGCCCAATTCTTTTCAGAAAAAACACACACGTTTGGTAGTAGAACTACGCGTAGCACAAAACAAAACTGGTTTTATTAAGACAAAATTATTTTACATGCATGATTAATCTCTCCATTCTCATACGCATGACCATACACTACACAAAACTTTCCCCCAAAATTCACCGGACACTCACAATGATGTGGGTCCATTAAGTAGTCCCCGTATTCCATTTCCTAAATTATGTTACACAAATTGACAAAAACAAGATCAAAGCTAATTAGTTTGAGTTTATTAGTTAAATCGATTGTCAACCCCGTTAGTCTTCTGTTGTCGAAGCACACGAGTTCACTTAGTCAGATAGACTCACTTGCTCGCGCACTTTGTCTGAAGCTACCAGAAATGACAATTACCTTATCCGTTAATATAATTTGAAAGTCGGCCACCATATACCCAACCTGCAGGTCGCCAGGAGCGTACTTCCGGTTAAGTGTCCCGTGGGTTGGTGTCTGCCGCAGCCAGGAGATTCCATATGGTTGATTCCGCCGCCGTCCCACTCTCTTCACCGACACCTCTGGCCCTTCCCCGGATCCATGGCCTAATTAAGGCTCTTGGCCTTGTGTCCCGAGTCGCGGACCTCCGGCTCACGCCCGAAACTCACCACGGAGAATCTCTCCCACAATAAAGTTAATGGTTCATTCTCACAAGTGCTGGGCATCTATTCCGATGCAGAAAGATTGTAATGATATAAAAAATGTCACAAGTCCATGAACCAAGTTCACTCGTTAATAAGCAAAATTAGCACGAGACGCACTAGAAAATATTCAACAGCCAAAGTGCTGACTCACCTCGCTATGCTGCCATCGCCCACTATATTAGAACGAAAACCGTTCCATAAAATAAAGTAATTTCCTCACTGTTCTGAAAAGAAATTAGGAATAAATAATCTCGGAGACTCGCATTTTCGTCTCAGAATATACTCGTACAAAATAATAATCTCAGAATCTCTCCGTACAAATAATAATCTCAGAATCTCCTGAAGTGTTGCGCGCATCCCTTTTTATAATTCAAATACCCTCTTCTATCCTAAATTTTTAAAAGGTTCACGCCTTCCGATATGTCACGTGGATTCCAAGGGTCAATCCTTGCCTTCATTTCATTTTACGCGAGCCTACTCGGATAGGCCAAATTGTTCATGACGTATGTTTAAAACCCAGCAAATCCCATTGCTTGGTTTTAAACAATAACACTCTTCCTTCCTTTGGTGCTCGGGGGATACCTTTCCCACGCCCTGGTCCATTGTTGCACCCTTTTTCGCCGACCCAAAGAATCTGGAGTCCGGGGAATGACTAGCCCATCTGGTGACTTCTTAGGGCTGCCGTAATTATCTTTAAGAAGTGCCGCCTTTCCCAGGATCCGATGCTGCACCCCCGACACACGTGTTCCTCCACTGAGCCATTGTTCACTCCTTCCATTGAAGAATTTTACAACAATTGTATACTAAAATCATTGACAAGGGATGCCGCCTCCTTGACGTGCTCCCATGACGCTCCTTAATTCTTTATTAAAGTTACATTGTATTGTCGCGGTCACATTTGTGCGTGCTACTAGTCTATCCATAGTATGCGAAAATTGAATATCTCAATTTCTCACGCCTTCTGCTAAATGTTTCTAAGAATAAATATTTGTCTTCACGCACGTCCCAAAACTCTCTTTGAGGTGCCGGCGCCGCGTCACTAATGGCAAGTACCCTTCCCTCTTTAGAATACATTTTAAGATTTGGTTTCCTTTCTTTCCGGAACACCAATGCCTTTCTAAAATACCCCCGCCCGCACCCTCTGACAGCAGACCGCGCGGGCGGTGGAAACCGCCAGCCCACGCTGCATTTTTCAACGGTTCGGAGTTTTGAAGTTAGATTTCCATTAAAATTTATAATTCATAACAATGTATAGACACGAAATATTAGTTTCGTTAATTCAAAATTAAAAGTATGACGCGAGATAGTCGAGAAACATTTCAAAAACAGGCCGTTGGGAAGCGATGACGATGGAGCGTGCCACAGCCCGGCATACGCACCGACAGAGGGAGGAATTCACTTCGTGCTAATTTATTATTTCGTCCTTTGCAACATTTACTGTTATTATTTGTTCACTGTATTAATGTGCTTAGCATGTCCTCTGACTGATCACAGTGTAATTTATTTTCTATTAGCTATGCAACGACGATGCCTTCTCTGGCTTACTAATTTGCTGAAGTGACTATTGACGGCTCATTAACTCATAAAACACTAATTACTGGACTTGTTCGAGTCCCTCGTCTGTTAGAACTTTTTCACGGCACGAATTCCCAATTGTCCTTTTAATTCACACGATTCCCGCCTGCACACAAGATGACTTCATGTACGCGATTGTGTTCATGGGTTAATTAGTTGCTATTAATGTTCGCACTTTTCACGCTATAATCTATGCATTAATTGAATCGAGTATCAGTACTGATTGTTTCCTGATTCTTTTCGGAAAACCTCACTTGTGCTATCACAACTAATGAACGAAACTCAAAATTCAACAATTCAAAATGTTTGATCTAATCTAAAACTGATTCGTTCTTCTTACTGTCACCGCACTGCTCTCACTAAGAACTTGCGTTCATCACCACAAATTTCTGCGTGCTATCACTAACGCGTCTCTCCACCAAAACTTTTCAGTCAGTTTATCAAAAAGAAAACTCGAAATGTTTCACCGTCTCGTCAAAAACAATAAACTATCGAGAATTTTTCACCGTGTGGATGCGTCTTTTTCACAGAAAGGAATTTCCTGAAATTTTTTCACCGTCTCCAAAAAAATAAACTCTCGGAAATTTTCACCGTCTGGATCTTTGTGCTTCTGTGCCCTTTTTTATTATAGACAATTCGCGTCACGTGACGTTCCCCTTCCTATCATTCCTTCCTTCTACTACAAGCCCTTTGGTTCTCCCCCCCCCCATAATTTTAATTGGAAGTCTCTGAAAAGATGTTAGTTGCTTTTTCATGTTACCAATCACACGATGTAGCTCCGCCCACCGTGGTTTTCTATTGGTTGTTCCCATTGTCCTTTCTTCCAAGACTTCTGCAGCTAGACGAAGGTCTGTCGGCCATTTTGTTATTCTCAAACAATACCCTTCGTTATTCGTACTCTGCGCAGCTGCTTTGTGCGGCATGCTTCTTAGATCCCATGTTTATGGTTTTATGGCTAGGCGGCGTGGTACCCTCCCCGTTTGACATCACCCCATTTCTGTTACAACGTGTCCCGAACGTCGGCATTCCTCTTGAACCCAAATTTTTTATTACTTCCTTTTGAATTTCGCCCTCGTGTGTTTTTGCTGAACCCATTGCCCCAAAATTTTACATTTCAATATCTTTTCTTCCCTTGGCGAGCCGTGTCCCAAGAGACATGTGCCGCGAGCCTTCTCGTCGTTTGTTGCAAACGTTCACCCACGTTGCTTTGGGAAATAATATTCCCTTACATCCGCTCTTCTTATGTGCTATCTTTTGAACTGAATTTCAATGCTCGTTTTCTAAAGATCCCTTCTTCAAGTTCGAACTTGTCTGTCTCTGAACATGTACCCTCGTCGCTACACCTTAGATTTTTTTCCAAATAATAGATTTTATGACTTTTTTGTACTCAAAACCTTCTACAGAGCCTGTTATGTCGCACCGACACTACTCTTCAGACCACCCAGGTTCCTTTCTGCTAGCTCCTATGTTGGCCCATGATTTTATATTAAATTTTGAGAACGTGATATTAAATTATCAATTAATTCAATCCACGGT
>NNCF01128403.1:214192-300638 GCA_002313205.1 Laupala kohalensis
TTCGGACGAACAATCACACGCCATTCCATGTTTACATCGCTCTCGTCCACGGCCCTCCGTATAAGAGAAGTCAAGGCCTACGCACGGCAGAGAACTCAAAGTCAAGGCCTACGCATGGCAGAGAACGGCAAGCGTACGATGACGATGAATCCATGAACGATGAATCAATGAACTGACCCGTTCGTGACGTACTTACGCCATGTGACGTACCGGCCTAGATAATTAATACAAATAGTACATCACGGATGACGCCACGTGACGTACTGACATTAATCCAACAAGGTTTAATATGCGTGTCAGCACTCACTTGTCGCCTCCTCAAGTCAATGCCAGGTTACGGATAACAACCAGAATTGCTATTACCCAGCTGTGGTCTAGACGTCCCAGCTACGCTCGCTGACACGAATTGATTGTAAAAGTATTTCGGCTGCTCAAAGGCACTTTGACGAGCCCGCTACTTTCAATCGCATCACTGCAATTCTATTGCCACAAGCAAACTTCACCTCGCCGAGATATTTCCGAACTCGACGAGACTTCTCAACACGGCGCCTTCCACGACCTGGAACCCGTGCGGAAGATCCAAGTCTCCGCTGAAAGCGAAGACGCCCATCAAAGCTACGCGGACCAGCCACAATTGAGATCCTACTCCCTGGAGAAGTTCCACGCCACTCCGCGTTTCTCGGAGGATCCCGGACCTACGTTGCAGGATACCACAGCAAAAGCAAGTTTGACGACGTAAATACTACGCCTGTCACACGGTTTTAACAACCGCTAATTCATACTTTCAATTGCTTACTTTGTTTCAATATTCGTTTCTTTGTAAATTGCTTGCTCAATTTCAAGTTGCTTATTCATCATGAATAAAAGCTGGTCCCTGCAAATAAAAGCATTTTGAGATCAAGTGGAATTTGTGGCATTTATTTATTTGACTGAACAAAAGGGAATACTTGATTGGAGTCGCTCAAGTATTTCGCCTTGCGGGACGTCACACTCTGATTGAATTTTGTCATTTGCAGAGTATTATCTGCCCACAACAGATAATAACAATTTTGTTGTTTACCATTTTTTACTGTAATTCAGCAATTGTAGATTAGGATGAAATATATGTATTATTCAACTGTGTAATAAATGTGAATTTTCTTGAAATCAAAGCGATTCCACAAAAGAATCTCATTAACCTTTTAATTTCCCAAGGCTAGGTGAAACATACTAGCAACCCCTATATACTTCCTATGTTGATGAGCGTTTGGTTATTCGTTCATAACAGCAGATTGCAACAGAGAACAAATATATTCAATACGTTAATTATGTAACACAAGTGGGACAAATAAGAGATATTCTTAAAAAGCAATTGGAATAGCGAAATATAGATGAGCGTCCGCCTCGAGGCAGAAACGATACCACATCAGAAGTCGTGACAATTTCAGATACGACAGCTTAGAGGTGTATAAACACGATGGGAAAAAATAAAAAGGTTCAAAGAGCAGATAGTCTTGCAATGAAAAGCGTTAATGGCTATGGATACCACACATGGATACCAAAAAGAATGAATAAAATGTTGGTTATTGCACATGAGACCACATACAGTAAATATGAAACATCAATCAACAGTTTGATCTACAGCAAAGTAAATTACCTGCTTTGAATGAACTATTAAAGTATAAAACAAAGTTTCAGTCGGAAAGGACATTGTGTATACTTATTGCAAAATCTGAGCAAACAGGTGAATTCTATGAAACAAGAGTATGAGCAAGGATGTTTTAAAAAAAGTTGGCACTATATTTTGTGTCTCCTAGCAAATGAAGTAACAATTCAAGAGATATTTTGACTTCAGAGCTTATCACAATGAATTAACCACAATGAATGTAACTCATCTGTAGGTTTCTAACCATAGTATCAATACCGAGTAAGTACCGATACTTTAGTATTCATTGAGTACTTCATATCATACTTAGATTCATGAAGTCTAGTAGGGAATTATACTTTTGGCGTCGATTCATTCTTCTTTAACCCAGCCTTGGGGATATGATGCTCATTTGATTTTGGATGGGGGATACTAGGGCTGCCCTTCCTGTCGTACCTCTCCTGAAGCGGTGATTATGAATGACACGGGGGTGAATGATTATGACTGAATATTGCGGTGGAATGATAGGCAGGGGAAACGGGAGAACCCCGAGGAAATCTGCCGCGAACACCGCGTCGGATTCTACTTGGATCGGACTGGGTTTGAACCGGCGTTCCCAGAGTGCGTTAGGCACTACGCCACGGGACGCCCAGTATACTTTTGGCGTCGATACCCGATAGAAAAATCAAAAGTTGGTGGTAGCTCTCAAGGAACGAAATATGTATATAAAGGTTTGGTATCTACATCTAGTGGCGGCGATTGGAAATCAAAAGTGGTGGGGAGGGACAAAAAATATATATTTAATTTTCATTTATATGACATTTTCTGCACATTTCCACTAAGTACAATTTAAATAATGAAATAAATCAAAGGAAATACAATTGGTGATTACGACATCAAGGATGATGTGATTTTTTATAATAGTCAGTTTTAGACGATTAAAATGAAATTTTTATCCTTCCCTTAAAAAAGTGAGAGGGTGCTCCTCCACCCCCCCCCGCCCTTCTAATCTACGCCACTGCCTACATCTGTTACCATGCTGAACTTTAATAGCAGAACTACTTCTAAATGCGACTTGCTGGCAAAGCAGAATTGCATAGTCGCCTTTCCTTGTAATCTACTAATCACCACATGTAGAAAATATCATGTCAACGGCGACTCCTGAGTTCAAATTCTATCCGGTTTCGTAAGACAGCTTTAGGTACCCTTTTCAGTCAAGTACTTTCGTTCGATACCGAGTGCTCTTCTCAAAAATATATTACCATTTCATTCTTTTCATACTTGGATCTGATAGAAGCACTTTGTATAACAATCCAATCTATTAACATCATCTTCATATAATTCCTATCGTCACTTATCGGCCGATACGAAGTACTTTCTTTATCGGACGCTTTTTTGTAAAATATAACTATTTCAACTTTTTTGACGCATGGACTATGTTTAACAATCCTATCGACTAAAATCGCCTTCATATCATTCGTACCGATATTTATTGTGCATTCCAGTCACAACTGGAAAAGTTCACTGTTGTCAACTCTTGGCTGACTGTAGTCAACTTCGGTCGGAAACGCGAATGGAATGCAAAAGCGGTGCAGAAGTCGACTTCTGGGTTCGCGCATGCGCGTTGGGTTAGGAATCAGAGCGGCAATGAATGAGACACTGCTTCATGTTGTCCCGACTCCTTGTGAACCCCGAACTGAATCCAAATTCTTCTATGCCCGTGCTAACAAATTTTCCTTACTTCAGATAGTGCAGTGAAAATGTCAAAGATTTGACATATTTAATATTTGAAGTAGCAAAAGCAATTTTTTGTATTTTGGACATTTATTAAATTACATTTTTTATCACAAAAGATGCATTCTTCATTGACAGTTGCCCTCATTCTTAACTGCGTTTCTGAAAATCTAAAAGAAAGATCTGCCTATCTGAATTTGTTATCATAATTTAAGCTTATGTCGATATCTATGTCGATTCTGAGTTACATTACATTTTGTATACATACGTTTATTGCATTAATGTATTGCATTAACGTCACTCCGTAGACTAACGTGCATGACACTATTGCGTGTACTTGTCACCTCTGTCCTTTTGCTTCTTTTGCTATTACGGTGCCTCGTTTGACTCAACACTTGTTTATACCATAGTGACGCCCGTGACTCAACATGTTGCGTCATGCGAGTTAGTGCTACGGTGCTACAATACACTACCATAATATTAAAAACTAATTTTATTCATTTAAAATAATGCATTAAAAAGTTCTTGTGTTATACAGTTACTATATGATATCTTTACTTTTTCCTGTTCATATACTTTACATAATCTAATGAATTATACATTTTATCACTTATCGTTAATATTATTAATATACATACTTCTTAAGTTCTCAGTGTCAGATTTTAGGGGAGGGGCGCAGAGGTGACAAGTACACGCAATAGCGTCATGTACATTAGTCTGGTCTACAGAGTGACGGTTGAGTGTGTAGTGTGATTGGAGGTATGGATGAATATAATGGAAGGAGTACCAATGTGACGATGAATGTGGTGGCATAGAATTTAATATACGTATAAGTTATGTAAGGTTAAGATTTTTTTGTTTTTGTTTCGAATGAGTAAGTCTTCACTTTGACAGTGTTACGAACCATGTATTGTTTCATGCCCTCAGCCCTGAGGAAGAAAATAAATGTTTCGAAACGTCGGCAAATACAAATTAATTTTATTTTAGACCCAAACTCGTCAATTTATCTTCAGCCTTTCATAATATCAGATATTAATCTATTTCTGCAATGTTTTCAATAGTTATTTGATTTATCATTGCTCAGTTGATTGACTTGAGCATTTTTTTAAATTGCATTAAGTAAAGATACATTTTTGGTAAGTTATCTGTTTATTTTTATATTTGGTAAGTGTCAGAACTTTTTTTGTAGTATTTGTAAATGGGGAATGTAGCGTGCTATTGAAGCTTATCTACTTGGAGACATAGGACCTAGAAGTTAGGTGGTAGGCTATTGTTAGTAGATGGGACGGTTAGCTGGGTTTACCAACAACTTGGTCCACGTGATGGGGCTAATAGGAGTAATTAGTAGTACTCAGAATTAGTGATAGGAGGAGGAGGTAGATATAGGAAGGAGGGTTCACTTTTCAGTAATCACTAGCTGATCTGGGACATTAATGTGAAAAACTACCAATTTTTTCTGGCCCCACCGGGATTTGAACCCGGGATAATAAGAATGCTACCATATGATGAATAAGGTGATGAATAAGAATGCTACCATATGAGCTATATACTAGGAGGGACTAATATCGGTACTTGAGTAGTGACTGAATGCATGAATACTCTTTTGATAAAGCCAAATGATGGGCGTACCGTCAAGTTGACAGCTTCATCCTTGAAGTCTCTAGTAAGTACTCTGGATTGTGTTTGAGATATTACTATCATAAATTTTCCAGTTCTGATAGCTTTCAAAATACATTGCAATGTTGTGTCCTTGTTAACGAGGGAATGGGTAACAGTGGAGAGATGATTCCCACTGTTTCCACTACCAGAATAGAACTGTCCGTTTAAAGAAGTGACAGTTCTTTCAATGACGTCATCTTACCATAGGGATAGCTTGATTATTTCAAAGAAATTATTTGCTTGTAATGACAATGCTTTTGTCTCGTCTACATTCTATTAAAATATTTATTTGACCAAAGAAAGTTGAAATATGGCACAGTTAATATTTCGATCAAGTACAATCTTGTAAAATTACTTGTTACATCTTGAGTAGTAAAAGAGAGACAATTTTCATTCATATATTTTTTGTAGCTCCTGCCTCTACATTCTCTGACCCTGACTTCTCGCAAGAGTTTGAGCCAAAGATGGTAATTTGATTCATGAAATTCGTTAATTGTTACTTTTTCCATCAAACAATGTAAAAATGATCTTTCTTGTAGTTCAGAATCGTCATAGACCAGAGATAAGCCTAAAATGTGATACAAAATTGAGATAGGCAGATTTTGTAGACTTCCAAACACGCAATTAAAAATGAGGACAACTTTTATTGGAAAATGCAGCTTTTGTGATAAAAAATTGTAATATAAAATGTATAAAATCCAAAGGTTTGCTATTGTCACTTCATACATCACATATGGCAAATCATTTTCACTGTACTACCCGAAAGAAGCAAAATTTGTTAGTACGAGGTTAAAGAATCATTTCAGGATTCAGACGGAATCGAGGCAACATGAAGCAGTTTCTCGTTCATTGCCGTCGTTCCGATTCCTTTCCCTAGGTGCACGCGCGAACCCAGAAATCAACATCTGCACCACTTATGCATTCCATTCGCGTTTCCGAACGAAGTTGACAACAGTCAACTTTTCTGGTTGTGACTGGAAATATGGATATATATATATATATATATATATATATATATATATATATATATATATATATATATATATATATTTGGAGANCGTCAAACGGCATTTGGTGGTCACTAGAAAACGAATGCCAACGACCTTTATTGGCCACAGTCATAACACCCCATGGCCATCAGTGTCCACGGACATTCAAACTTAATGACTATGGCCACTTTTAACTGAGAAGAAAGAATAAGGATAGAAGTCCCCTCTCTTATTTTAGCAACTTCTTCCCCTCCGGTAGGAAATGACAGGACACTGTCACAATATCCTAACTAGAAAAGTGCACATTAACTCAAAATCATTTTTGGACATCAGATAGACCCATTCCCATATTTCGCTATCTTCGCAAAGTCTGTCTCTTATNAAAATCCAACTTTTACGACTTAAGACATAGCCAGATTTGGCTTTGTGAAATTTGCTTCGAAAATTTACTCGAAAAAATAGCGAAAATATATTTTTGACCTTTCAAAATGTTTGCTTTCATCGCAAATTTTTTTTCAACCCTCCAAAACAGCTGGACTTGGGGGGTCCCTCTCGCCTGGAGATCCGAAGCAATTAGATCGGCCGACACTGAATCAAATACCCTCCTGGAATGGCCCCACACGAAACGTTTTCCTTCCACCGCCCTTGTCACCATTTTGATCATGACAGTACCATTTTCTATTTGAGGAGTGTCTGTTCAAACAAGTTTTTTCCGCGACTAAGTCGACAGGGAACAGTGGAGGTGATATTAGATATATGATCGAGTGCTCTGCATATGTAGAAATTAAAAACATACACTGCCCCAACAAATTGGCGGCTCAGTAAATTCATCGCCTCATAACTAATGTTTTAAACTGTATCAGAGTGAAATTTGGGATAAGGAAGCTCTTATGTTTTATCAAGACACTCTCTTAAGGGAGCTGTCTGTGCCTCCCCCATCGGACTGAGACACCCCTAAAGTGAAGAGAAATGCAATTTTCGATAAAATCGAGCAAAAGTATCAACTTTAATATGTCGGGGATAGCTAGTCTCACGTATACAGACTCAATAATGTGCACTGCAGTAGAGGAGATTAAAAAATCACCCACATCTGATGACTCACTCCCACCACCTTCCTCCCCTCTCCGTCTAAAAACGGTGTATTTCAGACGTTCCAAAACTACTCAGGATTGTGTTTCTTGTCCAAGGAACATGGTTTACGTGCTTTTTCATCGAAGGAAGAAACCATCTGCGAGCCACCCCGTTCAATATTTCCCCCCTTTTGGAAAATTGGGGTTTTCTCACGTTTAAATTGATTGATTCGTGATGAAGAGCATTGCATTAGGCATAAGCAGTACTTTTGTACGAAACATTTACGTCCAATCATCTTACCACCCCCATGAGGGGATGTCCACCCCATCCCCCTTATCAATTTGCTGAGTGATCGCGAAAAAATGTTTTACGTGAATAAGATAGGAAATTGCTTGATGTATTCTTCTTCTTAATAGGCTCTACAACATCTTTCTTGGTGTTTTGACTTGCTCCACGACAGCTTTCCATCTCTTTCGGTCTTGCACCAATACGGGCCAGTTCGTGATTCCAAGTTCTTTGATGTTTTTCAATACGTCTTCCCTCCATCTCTCTTCTTAGTTGATGCAGGGTACCAGTTATAGATTTTTTTACTGTCCTCTCATCCTGCATTGTATGTAGTAACCAGCCAAGTTCGAGTACTATTATATGGTTTATTATATGCTTTGACTTGATGAGGTTGTCAATTTCATAATTGTATCTGATTCTTCAGGTACTATCTGATTCTTGCACCGGACCATATATTCTCCTCATGATCTTCCTCTCGAAGACATTTAGTCTTCTGATATCATTTTCTTTGAGAGTTCACATTTCTGCCGCATATGTTACTATGGGTCTTACGACAGCTTGGTAAAGTCTAAGCTTTGCACTTTTTGAATGCAGCTTACTCTTGGATAGTTCCATATTAGCGTAGTAAGCTCTATTACCAGCTGCAATTCTCTCGGAAATCTCTTCTTCGATGGAATTACTTAGATTTAAAATTGAACCCAAATATTTAAAGGAACTGACTGATTGGTACTTTTCATTGTCAAATGTTTCTTTGTGTGAGATAGTTTTACCAGTTTTACATTTCATGTATTTGTATTTTCCTTGATTTATTTGTCGCATTACAAAACTGCTGTCAACTATTCCTACGAAAACCTGCTCGATTTTCACTGGTTTTGTCTTCAACTATATCAACTAGCCTCTTATTCACAAGAGCAAAAATGTTTGTATGTGATGTTTAACAACGCTATAGGTCTGTAATTTTTACAAACGAACCTTTTTTGTAAACTGGGAAGATTATACTCTCATTCCATTGAGATAGTAACTTTTCTTGATTCCATATTTTAAGTATCAAATTATATATTGCCTTTTTAAGGGTTCCCCTTCCATATTTAATTAACTCGGCGGGGATGTAGTCAGTTCCAGCTGCCTTATTCCGCTTCAAGTTGTTAATTATATAGCATACCTCATTAAACGAGGGTTCGACGATGTCCATTTCCTATTTCAGTCTCTTTGTCATGTGAATCTTGATAGCCTCTTTGTGCTACTTCTGGGGGATTAAATATATTGAAAACGAAAGATCTTGCTAGTATTGCACTTTCTTGTGTTAACATGTTCCCATGTTCATCTTTATATACGTTCATGTTTCCACTGTTTATTCTCTTATTCATTTTTAGCTCCCCAAAGAATTTCCTTGATTCATTCTTCTTGAAATTATCTTCCATGGTGATTATTTTGCTATTGATCCACTCCTTTTTTCTTTTATAGAATTTATTTGCCATTTTCCTCTCCGATCTGCAATTATCTTAACTGTTTCTAGTTTTTAACTGAAGGGTTTTCTTTCGCTCATTGTTTTTCTTGGTTATTGCTTCTTTGCATTCGCTATCGCACCATTCAATTTTCTTTTTGACTTCTTTCCTACCTATGACATTCTCAGCTACTTTGGTTATTGTTTTCGCAAGATTTTCCCAATCCTCTTCTATTTCTCCAGTTTCGTCCTTATTTTTTATCATGTCCTTTTTTTCCTTTATATTGTTTCAAGATCTTTGGATTTTGTGGTTGATCCAGATTCCATCTTTTATTATTTTTTCCCTTCATTCTATATATCTCAGGGAGTTTTTGTTGGAGGATAATTTTAAGAAGAACGTGATCGGAGTCTATGTTGGGTCCTCTGAGAGATCTTACATCTTCTATTAGTTCCTCCTTGGCTCTATTAATAATGACATGATCTATTGGATTTATTGTTGTCAAGTCGAGCGAGATCCACGTACCTTTGTGAATTACTTAATGCTGAAATTGTGTGCTCGCGACTATCAAGTCATTACTTTCCGCAAAACCACATAGCAGTTCTCCGTTTTCATTAGTGGTATTATGTATTGTATATTTTCCTGTTACACTTTGAAATTCTCCTCTTTATCTAGTTGTGCATTAAAGTCCCCCAAGACTATTAAAATATAATTTCTAGGTATTTGATCAATTGTTTTTTGAAAGTCTTCATAAACCATTTCTTTATTTTATTCGGACTTTTCTTTTATTGGTACGTATACATTTACTAAAGTTAGATTATTAAACTTTCCTTTCAGTCTTAGTTTGCTTAGTTTTTCTGAGATGGGCGTAAAATTTATTACTTTATTTTGTATGACTTTCTTCAAAAGAAAACTAGTCCCTGCTTGACCTGTTCTGGGTGCGGAAACGCTGTAATAGAAGATAAAATTTCCTTTTTTAATGCATCCGGTTTCTGGTCATCTCATTTCCTGTATTGCAGCAACTTCCAATTGAGTTTTCTGAATCTGGTCAACGAGTTCTTGTAATTTTCCTGGTTTCAGTAACGTTCTAACATTCCAGTTTCCAATAAAAAAAATGTCCGTTTTCTTCGCCTTGGTCGTTTGTTTTTATCTTGGTCCATGTTCATATTCCGAGGTTGTTTAGTGGAGCGTTTAGTAGTGTACGTTCTTTTACGTGATGATGGGGAGCTGGTCTAACATCCAACCCTCCTCCTTTTCCCGGGCTTGGGACCGGCAACGGCGACTACTAAGGTACTCAATCCCCCAAACGCCCACCGCAGGCGCAGTTTTAGCATACAAAATTTCAAGTTAGACGCTCCACTAGTTTTCCGTTTTTTATTAAAAAATGGGGAGAAATGCCATCTTGTACCAGTTCAAAACTGTTTACCTGTTGAACGAGTAGTGGTAGCATTGCGACTTTGACCCTGTAGGAAGCACGGAACCTTACTGTGATCGACGTGTGATGTACAGGTTTCTCTGACCATTAGTGTGGGTTATACTCCCATCGATCAACGATGCATCTTTCTCTCAAATTATCGCTCGTGTTTTCTGCACCTTCCAATATGGAACCCTCTCGCATAGAGAAGTGTAGCGGGTTTCGTCATATTCCAAATTAGGGAACATGACATTCCACTTTGATATGATCTTCTACAACACCCATCAAAAATTTGAGAGGAATCCATGCCAAAAATTCTCCATTGTTCTTAATGTTTTTTAAGTTCCTCACCGTGGGTAACGTTATCGGATCACCCGTCGTGCTGAAAACACCTTCGCTCTTCACTCGAGAGCCAAAGCACGTTCTTCATCGTAGTGGCAATGCCTAGAGGTCTCGTAAAATCGATCCGAGTTCCATTGATTTTATAACGAATTTCTGGAAGGAAAAAAAAAGACCCATCAATTCTCATCGAGGGTGGATATATGTCGTCGCAGCGGCGGATAGAGGCGCTGCTGTCGTTAGTTTCACGGCTAGCATACGAACTTTCTATGGTCTGTCACGAATGTATAATATTAGGCTGTGACGAAAGTTCATAGCACAGTTTTATGCTATGTATTGCTTGAGTAGGATGTCTTTGTTTAATGACGTCCATATTTCATACGACATTGTACGGTTCTAAGGAGTTTTTCTTGGGTGTTTTTTTGAACGGATTGTTGAACGGATTGTCAAAAGAAACCTGGATATAATACATCTTGTATTTTGTGAAGTGAGTATGTGTAATGGATAGAGTTAAAAACCTAGATCAATCTGTTGATTTAAAACTGTTTGTAATCTAAACATTTAACTGCTGGTTGTTTAGAAATTAAGGTTCGTAAACAAAAATAAACAGTGACCTAACAAACAGTAATTTTTTCGTGAAGTTAATAATGTGTCAATCTGTTTATAACTGGTTTGTGTGCCTATGCCTGACCTATGCAATGGTTACTTTTTAAGAGTAAATATTTTTGAATGCCTGTGTTTAGTAAGTATGTGTGAATAATGCTAGTTGAATTAATATGGTTTTTAGAGGGACCTATTTCTGTGGTGAGTGACATATTTTGATGATTATTTATTCAAGAATAATTAAAAAAAAATAAATTGCTGTATATGTTTACTAAAGATAAATAATTGGAACTATATAACAATACACTAAAATTAATTGTGTTTTGGTTATTGTGTTATTGGATGGTGGATAGTTACTTGAGAGATTTTTTTCTTATATTAGTTTGTTTTTGTTAATTGAAATTGTAAAAATGGTACAGTGCGTGGTGATTTGGAAGTAGAAAAAGTGTTGTTTTTTGCCATGATTGTAAGAGAAATAAATTTCAAGACCTGTGGGAAGAAAGGAAACAAGTCTGGCTGTGTCAACAATGCAGAATACAAGAAGCCACCACACGAAATGTCGCATCAAATGTTGCAGAGTCAATATACTGCTTTGCAACATTTGATGCGACACTTCGTGTGGTGGCTTCTTGTGGTGAGTAGATATACTGCTTAAGTGAATTGTGAGTCATTGAATGACACTAATTTGAAAAATGTAAACAAAAAACTATAACGATTGTGAGAACATAAAAGATATTAAGCAATTATAACACTCCTATTTGACCAATATGATGCGATAAAAAATGAAATTAAGGAATATAATCGTTTTAGGGATTGTGGAAAAAATAAAGCAAAGATGTAAGGGATTAATTTATGAGGGTAAATAAACTGGGGCAAAATGATATCTGTATGAATCTTCCAAAGCAGTATATATACATGAGATGAGCATAGGAGGTATTTGTACAGTTATTGATCATACAGATGCAATATTAATAAATTTTAACGACCTAAAAGTCAATAAGAACAAAAATAAAATTTGTTAAGTTTCACAACTAAGTAATTCGAAACAAGGTTCTTGGAAATTATGTAATCAAAGAATTAAAGTTGAAATCAAATATAGTTTTTTGAATTGTTATTTCCTTTCATGGGAAAAATATTTTGGAATGTAAAGATTAAATGTAAAGAAGGAAATTTCAAGTATTCATGGATGAACAAGGTAACTATTGTTACGAAGAGAACTGAACACTAAACTCATTTCAATTACAAATAAGTATGATTTAGATAAAATGTTTAAATTTATGGGAAAATAATTTTTTAAAATAAAACTGGATGTAGAATAAATAGAACCGGTTGAAATAGAACAAGAACAAAATTTCTTTTGTTTTAAGGCAGTTGAAAATGCAATATAGAAAACCTAAATATTATACATGTAACTATAAGGCCTATTAAATAAAATTGGAACATCTTTACAAAACCAAGAACAAGTCTAAAATCTAGATGTAATATTTCTAACTGAAATTAACGTGCAAAGCAGAGAAACATTTGAGGAATATGAATTGTTTGGTTTTCAGAGAATAACTTTTCACAGAACTGGTACAGAGAGGGTTACAATGATTTATCCGGAAAATTTGAAAACTGGGATCATTAGACTAATTTTTAAAGTGAAACATTTTCTTTCTATAATAATTCCAGATGGTTTTCTATTCTAAGCTCAATGGGGAGAATTTTTGAAAAAACAGAATTGTTCATCATCAATTGGCTCATTAATTATTACGGTAAAATAATTGCACCAAAAAATCCAGACTACTATTTAAAACTCATCATGAAAAGCGCATTAACCCAATCAAAATCAGGTTGAAGAAAGAAATAGAGGTAGCAACAATATCGTAATACGTACATTGAAGCGGTATTCAAATAACGTAGAAAACTAGTGGTGCAAAACCATTGCACATACTTTCTCATGTACATTTCTCCATCTGCAGCATAGAGCGAGAAAAAATTCTATAGTGAAAGGGTCATTTCTGGCGTAGTCCTCTATATTTTGGTCGTTTTCAATTGCTCTATTCATGCTCTAAGTCGCTATATGAACTTCTATTTGAAATTTGAAAGTAAAATAAATATTGAGAATATTATTTCAAAACATATAGCGACTTAGTCTTATAAATATCGTAAATGTAATTTCGTTGTAGACAGAAATTGATGTATTTCCTTATCTGCTGTGCGTTTGCTGTCGTATGTATTTTATCATTATCATATCTTTTATTTCAGTTTACGAAAAGTGTATTCCACATCTGCTTGGTCCATTTACACTGTTAAATATTATTCAAGCTTCTTGAAACAGTAAACTAATGTGTAAGTGTAGCAGACAGAAATTATTTCACTGCGTCTATACCAAACTTTGAAGCGAAATAACGCTAATGAGGATGTAATGCATATTAATTGTACTTTACGTATAAAACATTTGAGCAAAATCGTGGGAGCCGTTTTTTAGAAACATTCAAAAGAATACTTTGACCTTCAGGTGAAGTACCCTTTGTTTTAAAGTAAAAAAATTACAGCACGTGCATCGGCAACAAGTAAATTCTACCGTAAATACGAAATACAAAACTTTATATACTCTACGTATATGAGAAAGTAAAAAACGAAAAAAAGTTGTGAAATGATTTCAATACCTTTATCTTGCTCACGGTGTGTCAAAATAACACGAGATTCAAAAGCCCTGAAATCAGGAAAAGCTAATGTCAAAATTTATGTGCTGTATTGTAATAGACAGATAATTACATAATTTAACGACTTATTTTCTTCTCTTTAACAAGTGACCGAAATCTAGACATGTAATATATAACATACGCATTTTTGAAAAAATTAGACATTGCGAATTATTATTTGCCCTTTCTCGGATATGTACCGGTAGTAACTCGAAGACCAGTCTATAATAAAGAAATCAGTGTACATTGCTTTTCGTGTACGAATCCGGTGAGTTCAATGGGATTAGCGGCTTGCTGTAAAAGAAGTCAAGAAACAATGACAAAATCTATAATTAATTTTATGTTTATAATGTTATGTTATAATTGTCTCGCCCTACTTCTAGGTGGTCAGATTAATGAGTTAGTTGATTCCTTCGATGGCAAGGGTAATGTCCACAAGGAAATAAGACTTGTGGCCTCAATTAAAAGCAGTTATGCGAAACTGAATGGGGTCATAAAGAAATGTCCAAGCCAGGAGAATGCTTACGAAAAAGAAAATCTGCCTTTGGTGGTGCCGAAGTCTCGTGTAAGAGGCAAGAAGCAGAACCCTTTTAAGGGCCCCAAAAGTGCAACCAGAGATGCTAAACGCTCAACAAGCGAGTCTCCAGCAGTATCTTAGCCCGTGTCACCCTTTTGTGAGTCACAGCAAAGGAGCCCAATCCAACCACACCATCAAAAATCAGAGGAACTACCATGGTAGGTAGTAGGCAGGAAGAAGAGCTAAAGTCTCCGTCCTAGACCAAACCGACCAACAGCGCTTGTCATTAAGACAAAAGGTTCGCACTTACTGAAATCCTGCAACTTATGAAGGGTGACAACTCTGAAAGATGTAGGAGAGAGCACGAAGATTAAGAGAATGGCAGCTGGAGAACTGAAACTGGAAATACATGGAGCTGCATCGCAGAAAATTTAGCAATTGAAAGTTTGAATTTAAAAATCTCTTGTCAATGCAGTGGAAGTGAGACCACTAGAAATAAAAGGTCTGAATGAGCTGACAACAAAGGAAGAAGTTCTTGCAGTACTTGAGCAACGCCTGGAGACATCTGTTTTGTCACCGGCTCCAGTTCAGGCCATACATGCAGGTTCCGGCGGCACATAGACCGCCGTGGTACGTCTCCCTGTCGATCCAACCAAAAAGGCGCCTTTTTAGTACCATCCGAATCGAGTGGGTTAACTCTCGAATCCGTGAGAAGCGGTATGTCGTGAAGTGTTACCGATGTTTGCCACATTGCTAAGAACTGTTGTGGAGAGGACAGGTCAAAGCAGTGTTATAAATGTGGAGAACAGGGACATTTGGGCAATGCGTGCTCTGCAAGTCCATCCTCCGTGCACTGCAAGGGGAATGGAAATAACGACCATCCGTCCGGAAGCAGCAGGTGCAAACCTTCCAAAAGGTATTCCAGGGTTTGTTTAAGAGTCGACGATGAAATCCTCCATATTAATATGAACCACTGAGGCTGCAAAAGATCTGATGTGGCAAACTATACGGGAGTTTGATACTGACGTCGCAATTCTATCGGAGCAATACAAAGATCCGGTTAGTTGTGCATGGGTGTCTGATTCATTTGACCAGGCAGCTCTGTGCATGTAGTAAATTCCCGTTACAGGAGAAAATGCAGCCCGAAATTTGGGTATGGGCTAAAATAAATAACCTCTTTATTTATAGCTGTTATACCGCACCCTAAAGTCGCTCTACCATTACCTCACTCTTATCAGTGGTGATTTCAATGCCTGGGCTACTAAATGGGGCAGCCGTCACACAAATCAAAGGAGTGTTACTCTGCTTGAGTTCTTGGTCCCTCTTGATATTGTTGCTTAACGGCATGGCTCCCACTTTTACCAAAGATGGTAAGAGCTCAATCATCGACCTTACCTCCATGAGCGAGTGTCTCAGTAAACGGGTCACAACCTGGCAAGTGAGCGATATCTATTCCCATAGCGACCATCGGCAGCCCAGGAAATCTCAGAGCAGTTGCAGGAGAGCAAGACGGAAGACCAACGCTTTCGATAGGGATACATTCGTTTTCATTATGGATGAGGGGGTAGAATTAACTAGATCAGCGGAGAACATGACACAACTCATGTCGTTCATCTGCAATGCCTATGCGTCGATGCCGAAATCGAAGAGATACTCTCATATATCTCCAGTTTACTGGTTTAACGATACGATTGCGGAACTCCGTAAGATATGTCATTCATCCAGAAGATTGTTTCAACGAGCAAGAGTAAATCCTAATTAAAATGTTCTCCAGCAAGACTATAAACAGACCCCAAGAGCAGAAATGGGCGATTAAATCGAGGAAGAGGCAACGGTGGAAACCTGAATGCCAACTTAAGACAGCGACCTTTGGGGAAGGCCATACAAGATCATGGCATAACTGAAGAAATCCCCAAGCTTAGTGCCAACCTGCCCTAAATTTCTGGAGAAAATTGTTGGAACTCTGTTCCCGCAGCAGCAGATCAATCTAGTTTTCGATGAAACAGTCTCTGAAGAATCAATACCTACCATTAAACTCGATGAGCTGAATCCAGCTTATAGCAAAGCGGGGGACAGAAGAACCCCAGGGCTGGATGGAATCCGCAATGCTGTCTTCAAGGTAGCATTTAAGAACCCTCAACATTTTCTGCAGGTATACAATGCTTTTCTGCACGAAGGTACAGTACCCCGGCAATGGAAGCGACAACAACTGGTTCTCCTTTCAAAGAGTAAGGGATTATTTGACAAACCATCGTCCTATCGTCCAATATGCTTGCTAGATGTAGCTGGTTGGGTTGGAAATGATTATCTTTAATCGACTGCTGCAATTCACGGAGGGGACAAACGGTCTGGCGGACAATCAGAATGGCTTTAGAAAGTCTCGTTCAACAGTCGACGCCATCACGGTAGTAGTCAGCATGGCTCAGAATGCTATCCAAGGCAAGAGGTGAAATAGAGGTAGTCAGCATTACTGTGTCATCGTAACCGTGGGCATTAAGAATGCTTTCAACTCTGCATAATGGAAGCACTGAAGGTCAAGGGGATCCCATCGTACGTTAGACGAGTCACTAGGAATTAATACGAGATCGACTTCTCATGAATGATAAAGAGGAAGGGCCAAGAACATACTGCATCACTGGTGGTGTACCAAAGGGATCAGTGCTGGGACCTATCCTGATGAACATTATGTATGATGCCATTCACAGGCTGACTACCTCAAGGTGCGAAAGTAATTGGCTTCGCGGATGACTTGTGGTCGTCGTAGTCAAGCTCCTGGAGGAAATGACATGTATTGCGGATGAGTCCGTGACGATTGTTCGCGGGTGACTTTCCACTGTTGACCTAACCCTAGCTGATCATAAGACCAAAGTCCATCTGTAGTCGAAAGGTTACTGAGTCCATCACTCTGACAGTTGGAGATTCGTTCTCAGCCTTCAGTGAGATATCATGGCGTACTCATTGACTAACGACTGAACTTCAAGGAACACCTGCGGAGTGTGGGTAGAAAGTCCGCAAACGTTACCGCCCTGTCACGCTTAATGACAAAATCGGAGGAAGCTCCTAGAGTCTGAGCTCGTCAATCTTGTTGTATGCTGCTCCAGTATGGTCCGATGCAATAAGCATTGACAGCTACAAACGAGAAATGGTCTCGACGTACTGCAGAAGTGGATTGAGGGTAGCAGCCGCTTACCGTACGGTATCCTATGAAGTAATTTATGTGATATTGGGTATGCCTCCCAAAGAACTGCTGGCGGATGAGCGGAAGAGGATCTACAAGAGACGTCAGGACACCGACGCGTTGCAGGGAATCTCTGTAGCTGAAGAAAGAGGAACCACTATGGTCAAGTGGCAGACTCTGTGGGATAGTATGGATAAGGGACGGTGGGCTCACAGACATCCTAAACAAAGTCCAGCAGACGTTATGGTGAAGTAGACCACTACGTCACCCAAATCCTAACAGGGCATGGTTGTTTCCGGTTGTATCAACACCGGTTTAAACTGGATGACTTTGCGGTGTGTCCTGTGTTCCGAAGTTGTGGAGAATGCAGAGCATGTATTCTTCGTATGCTCTCGCTTCCAAAGCGAGACGAAATGTATCGACTAGTGGGCGGAAGATCTGAGCCCGAAGCACTAGTTACTCTGATGATAGCGAAGAGAGAAGCGTGGGAGGTCGTGACCAGTTACTCAGCCTTCCTTATACGATCCCTACGTCTTCAGGAGAAAGAGCAATCTACTAACAGATGAGGCCAGGTGCCAGTGAACTCTCACGAAGTAACGCTTGACGGCGGTATCGTAGGTGGTGTGACGGTGTAAAGGGAGGTAGGTTTCGTGGGGAGAAATCCCACACGCCTTGTGGTACGGACTACAAAGTGTCTTTGGAAGATTTCCACTTGCCCTCAAAAAACAAATGTCTAAACAATCGGTCTAAACTCAAGGACTTTTTTCCGTAAAAATGCCTAAAACGAAATATTTTGCAGAAAAAGGTCTCAACTTTGAACGCTCACGTCACGTTTCTGTGCGTCTGACGAAGAAATAGCTAAATGGCCAAATTTGTTGCTAATTTTTTCAGCTAAAACTTTTATATTTAATTTTTCTTTATATCTCACGTAGTTTTTGACCGTATCACTCCCCCTTCTGATCCCTTCAAGGTGGCCCAATGTTCCGCTGGAGTGTCCGTTTTTTCCCCAAAAAACCTAACTTTCCGCCAAGTTTCATGTCTGGACGATTTTTGTTCGAATTTTTGGAAATTCAGCCTTTATTCAATTCAAGCTTTCTGCTGTTATAGTCACCCTTCTCTCTCTTTTTAGTCTGAATGACTTTATGTGATAATAAATTCCTATGTAATGCATAATGTTTTACTTCTTACATTACATATTTAAAAGCCCATGTTGATTGAAAATCAGATTAGTGGATACATATGAATAAACAGATTGGGGAAATAATTTCAATTTTGTTCTGTACCTTAGCTATGATAGAAAGTACAGTCATTATTCAACAGACATAAAAAACTGATTAAAAAATTAGTATATAGAGAATCCATAAAATATTTATTTCTGTATAACAACTAATAGACTAGCAAGGGAATAGTGTTGCAAATTTCCATTTTTGTATCATAAAATAGGGTACAGAACATAAAAATCCATAGAGTATAGTTCTTTTTATTATTCACAAAGAAAATGTTTATATTTATAATTACATAATGCAACAAAAATATCTTGCCCTAAAACAGTGACTTCTATTTTGTAAAACGATAAAGATATTGAAAAAAAAGAAAATATTGCATGGGACAAAATATGACTCATGCTTCAGCCACTTTATTCAAGATGAAGGATCTACTGAGAAATTTTAAGTAGATACAAAAAGGATTAATTATTATAGGAACTGACTTCAACATTGCTTCTTTTTGTTCATGTTCTGAAGAATAATGAAGAACTATTCAGTTTGATTTGAAACATACTTGCTTGATCCCATACACACAACTCCATGCATACTAATTATTCCAAAAATTATGCATTAATGAGAACTTTCAGAGGTATTTCAATTGTAAAAAAACTTAATAACTGTGACTGCAACATTGTTACAGGCAGCTCAAAATATGAAAATCTTCCCAAACAAAAGACAAAATTTTACAATAAATAATTTTGAATTCATCTATATTTTCAGAAGTATTTATTGTTGTATATTAATCATTTCTTAGAATGCTGCAGGGAAACACTAACAAAAATGTCACACTATTATTGTGAGGTAGAATGTTTCTTGCTGACTCACAAGTGTAAAAACTGTCAATAAATCACAGGCTGTTTGTGAAAGATCTGTAGCATGGCAAACTATGTGATGGGGATTTTTAAAACCACATTGCTCTTATTTATACATATCACAGTAAGCATCTGTGCTAGTGAAGTTAACATAAATAGGTTAAGTTGTGTGTAGGGAAGTAGATATTTCTCAGAAAAATTACCTTTGACTGTTGTCAAATTATTGTTTATTTCTTTGTTTTTTTTTCTTCATTTTTTTTAATCATAACTTTTGAGGTACCATGTTGTGTGTGATTTACTATTGGTCGTATTAAGCTAACCTGATTTAATTATTAAAATAATCCATTGGTGCCTATCAACAATCCCTGAATTAACTTGTATTTAATTATTACAATACATACAGAAGTAAAGACCACATCAAACATATAATTTTGGGTACCTTAGTATCTCATATGAAACATTACTTGCTGCCAGTACTTGCCAAGCAATTCAAGCTAACACTTATGAACATTACAATTCATGAAAGTGTCTCACGATTCAACTCTTGATTACACATGCAAAACAAAACAGCTAACAATACATGAATTAATTCCCCTGTGCTCTTCCCTTGGAAAATAGCAATACTAAAAAATTAAAATAAAATATTTGTTATATTTTCAATGATGTCATAAAAGCATCTAGTACTTTAATTGTCAACAACTTCAATATACGCAACAAGATAACACAGCTTTATATTCTACCTATCACTAATTTTGCATCACATAATCAAGAGTCGCCTTCTGTACACACTCAAATGACATGCTACCAAAAATTTATTACAATTATATCAACATATATTGTTTTAACACATGTTGATTTCTGAAAAATAAAATAAAATAAATAAGTAAAAGTAATAATAAGAGGGAGAAGAAATGGTAACAGCAGCAAGAGCTGTATAAGAGCAACAGTACTACAATTAATGTCCATAAATTTTTCCTAATTCTATTTTTCAGAGCTCAACACAACTTTCTTTGAAGTGATCAAAACATAGTATATATCCTATTAAGGACTATATTAAGATATGTTATATTACGAAAATATTAAATAGTTCTGTACCAGGAATACAAATTTTCTGTAAAAACAAACAAAAATGCAAATAAAAAACTAAGACTTTTATCAAAACATGATATTTTTGTAATTACATTTTTTTGATAATGAATAGATAAAGATTAGTAAGCAGATGAAAGACTTTAAATATCACATTCTGAGCTTGAAATTAAGCAGTATAAGCACAAGTTTTCATAAAATACTAAGTCCCCAATTTGTAGTGTGAGCTCTGCAAAGCAATTTCTGTACTAGCAGCAGTATATAATTCTGATTTAGATATAAAATAAAATGTGGAAAAGTATAAGTAGAAACAATCGGTATATTATATAACACAGTAAAACAGTTTTAAAGTAACACATAGACTTACAGTTGTATTCTGAGAATGGGAAAATGTTAAAATGCTAATAAAACATTTAGAGCTATACACATTTCTGTCAAGGGCAAAAGGATTAAAATGCATCACGACATCAATAGTTTTTTGTGTATATCAACAATTAAACAAAATACTTAAAAAGCCAAAAGAAAAGGGTGGTGCCTTATAATTTCTCTATACAATAGGCCCCTAGAAATAATCTCCTGAATATTAAGAGTTTCATCTCCTCACTTTTGCTGAACACTTCACCATTAGTCACTTGGCCAATTGTTCTGTGGTAAGGTCCATTATAGTAAACAATTACATGATTCTCTTTTAGAATACAGTATCACGTTTCTAAAACATTTGCACCATTATTCAACACAAATTATTCACCTCTTTCACTTTCTCAATAATATTGTAATGTAGGCACAGCACATGTGTCCTCAAGTTCACTGCAGAATACAACCCTGTTGTATTTTAAATTAAACAAGTTTATTTATTAGTGTTCAGTAAATACTTTTCACAGGAGTAGTTTTTCCAAATTTCACTAACATGAGCAGCCAAACTGCAGAATACTCGCACAAAACACAAAACATCTTTTAACTCAGTAAATCACAGTAAAAAAATTCATCACATATATTCTGTATCACTTTTTTCACCACTCAATCTGTCAGTAAATGACCTCGTACACTGTTGCTTTTTTATCTCCTGAACCAGTCACTATATACTTGTCATCTGCTGAAATGTCACAGCTTAATACAGAAGAAGATTCCTTAGACTGGAAAAAGAAAAAAAAAGAACAAGAAGAAGACATTTTTAATTGATGAAAATAATAATAGATTTAAGTCACAAGATATATTAAAAAACAAAACAAGTACTCACTTGAAATATAGAAGCACCATACGGTGTCCTCCAAGCATTCAACAAGTTATCTTTTCCAGTAGACACAAACCATTTTCCACAAGCAGCAAACCTCAAGGATAAGACACAAGATTCATGAAGGTGTAGTTGGTACTTATCAGGCTTAGCTGCATGTAAGACCTGTGAAGAAAAAAATACCAAACTATTCAATAAAAATATAAATAACTGAACAGAAAAAACACACGAAAACAAAAATAAATGTATGTGCAGTTTTCTTGTTGTGAAAATCACATCCAAACAAATTTTTAATACTGATTTTAAGTCTCATTGACATATATGTGACATGATAAGGAATCCTAGTACATACACCATGGAAAGTTAAAAAAAACATTAAGTGTTACTTTCCTCCTCAAATGCTGGAAGTAAATACTTTTTCATGTTATTCTGAATTTCCTACCAAACCATATTACAGGTAGAAAAAAATTCTAATACTAGTTATAAATTTAACTTGATAAAAAATTATGAGGATTAGAAAAAAAATTAAAATGTTTTCAGAAAGTAGTAATAAATTCTAAGTCGTAAATTAACACTCATTTTTTCAAATGAAAACAAACCTCCACATTTGAATTTTCCATGCCTACAGCTAACCATTCGCCTGTTGGGCAGTAACCTAATGAAAATATTTGTGACGTAAAGTCGTGTTGCTGTAACTGACGGCCTTCACGGAGATCCCAGGAACGAACTGTGTTGTCCAAGCCCCCTGTCCATAATTTAGTTCCATCTGCAGAAATATCTATGCAAGAGGCACCATCTGTATGACCTTGAAATTGTCGTACAAGGGTTTGGTTGTGCAGATCCCACACAGCTATATTACCATCTGAACAACAACTGAAGCAAACCTATTTAAAAATAAAGATTTATTTTTAGTTACTGATAAATCCAAGGAATTTAAATAAAGACTAAAATAATTTACCTTTGAGTCTGGACTAATAGCTAATGCATAACAAGCTGGTGCACTAGATGTTAATTCAGCCTTGATACGAGGTGTTGGTGAGGCTAGATCCCATATACTGAGATTGCTTGCTTCACCACCAACAATGAGAGTTCGACCATCGGGCAATAACTTCACTGATCGAATATAGTTGTCCCTTTGCTAAAAAATTAAAAGTTATTTTAGACAAATTTTCTGCACAAAATCTCAACAATCTGATTTTACAAAACTGAAAGAAATTTTACCAAGCAATCAAGTTGAGAAACAGGACTCTTCGATCCAGGCTGACTAATATCCCAAACTTTCACACATCCTTTACCACCAGTATAAACATACTTCGTGGGGTTACTGATAGTAACTGCACATACAACTTCTCCATGACTGAGAGTGTTGATCTGACGAGCATGTCTAGGAATTCCAGGCCCGATGAGAGCATCAGGTGGGAAGGGAACAGGTTGCATTTGTCCATCAGCACTCACATGAAAAGAATATGCTCTGAAACAAACATATTATTCATTAAGATGAATTATTTCAAATGATGGGTCTTCTTTAACCATTACATGAAATGCAATCACATTGGTTGATTCTACACATTAATTTCAAAGTCATTTTCACTTAACTATTACTAAATTAATAGAGTTAATGAAGGTTTGCGAAATATAAGAATTAAACACAGTACATTTTTATTGTTTTTGATAAAATATTTGACATCATCAAGCAACAAAGATGCACTAAACAAAAAAAGAGTAGAACAGATAGGTTAAAATGACATAATTTAGAGGGGATAGAAATGATTTCATTAGTCTTTTATCTGTTTAAATTATTTCCATTTTTACATTATTGTATGTTTCTCTTAAATAATGTACAGTATCTTTTCAGGTTGATGTAAAAGTTTTTGAAGGAAGAACTTTAACTCAAAGAAATAAAAATGGAAATGAAACTGCACTTTATTTTTATTAAAAATTTGTAATCAAGCATGAATAAAATGTATCTTTATGTCCTTTCATTGACAACCATGGCTGGGTCTACATGTTACAAAAGTTTGCAATGTGAAGAGACCAGACATTGAAGACCCACGTTTGGCAAAATAATTTCTGTATTTACGTGGTGAAGTTAGGTCTTGTCACATGAGCTCTATTAACATTTAATTAAGGTTCTAAGAGAAAAAAAATAGGCCTATCCATTTTCTTAGACCTACCTGGTTTCCATTAACTTTCATAAGGTTTTAGCAGCAGATGAAATTTTGACCTGAGCTGTAAAACCTCAAAAGAAGTGTGACAGAGACATTGGCTCATTAATGTCATAAAAATTGATCTCTCTGCAAAATGGGTCTTGAAGTGAAGTTTCAAAACTCAAAATCAATTTTTTTTTTTCAGGGGAAAAGTTAACAAGTACTCACTTGACACTTCCCAAAAATACTGGAGCTGCAGACTCATTTTGATATCATTGTTTAACTACCAGGCTCTCAATTGTGTTGACAAGCAATCATGAGAAAGCTGGCACGTGTTTAATTAATAAACACCTCTTAAAAAAAGAGATATGCAGATATGCAATTTTTTTCTTTTCTTTTTTTGCAACAATGAATTAATTAGTGGCAACTTTAAAAAACAAAACTAGCTTTAAGACCAGTCTTTTTTTTTCTTCAGTAAAGAAGTATGATTATTTTCTTTTTACCATAATAAGTCATTTAAATATTTGCCTATGGCAATACTCATACCTCACTTGTATCTGTCTGGGTCCAAATTGATTACTTCTTGCAAAAATTTGCATTTTTTTCTGTGAAGTTGAATACACAGGTAGATCTTCATACACAACAACATATCTTTCACGCGATTATGTTAGTTCTTTTTTATTGACTTATATTAGTAATAAAAAAATATTTTCCATGCGATGGAGGCTCTATTTTTTGGGGTCAGGGGCAATATTGGGGACACTGAACTGAACTAATATTATGAATATTAAACTCCAGTAGAACAAAAATGCCAAGATTTTTTCTCAGGTCCCTTGAACTGTTTGCACAGGGTCAGAGTGCACTAACATAATTATTAACACATTTATAACATTCAACATTTATAACATTTTTCTTCAGATGGTGATAAGAAACAGATATGAAATTTTAGTTTCACAAAAATTAAATTGATATACACATGTGTATTAATGGGTAGTAGGAGGGTAGAAGAATAGTGGAATAAAAGAGCATAGAAACAGTAAAAAACTCAAACTTACGGTTTTCCTCCTGGAATACCTCCAAGACCAGGACCAAGAGGGGCACGCATTTGTGAATGTGGGTCGTAACTGACCAAGGGAGGCCGAGGATAACTATTCAGAGCAGGAGGAAGGTTATGATTCAAGGCTGCATAAGCACCAGCCTGGAGTTCATGAGGTGCAGCACCAAGATAATGAGGATATTGTGCAAGAGTAGGCGGTTTAACCACTGGCTTCAATCCACTGCCACCTGCTGCTCCACTACTACCACTGCCTCCACTTGTTGGTGTTACAGATTTGGATATCGGAGTAGTAGGTTTTTCACCATCTAGTTTCTTAGTAGATGGTGTACTAGCATTTGATGATGTGCCACTTCTAGGGCTAAAAACAAATATTACTCAAATTAATAATAAAAAGTATTTTAATTTAAATCATAAAAATTAACTGAGATCTTTAATCACCTATGAGGTCCAATATGCTCCTTCTTTGGTGCAAGTTTGTCAAGTCCATTCTCTCTAGGTGAAGCAGTTCCATTGGGTGGGGATACAGGATCCTTGAACAAAAGAAATGATTGTATTGCATTAATTTAATTTGTTTTAAATGTGTTGCCTACTAATACACTAAACTACTATAGAGAGGATTTTAACCTACCTCACTGGCATCATCTACAACTAAGTCTTGGTCACTTTTCTCTCCATCACTTGCCTGAAGATGAAAGAAGTTGAATAAAAACCAATAAATACATAAATAATAAATAAAATAATTTATTTGTAGAAATAATGTTAATAATACATAATTATACAAATCTAATGAAGTAGATATATTTAACTAATAATTTATACTAACATAATGAAAAAGTATTAAATAAAAATGCATATATTTGAATGAATTAATAAATTGGAATAAAAATAACTTCATTGTTCTTTTGGGCAGGAATATTTTTATGTGAGAAGAGTAAGATTTTCACCAAACATCTTTTCACAAAAATTAAGATATCTAAGATTTGCCATCAAAGTCATTTGATATAATTTTTAATGCCAAATCTAATAAAGACCGATTGATCAATTATTTTGATTAAAATGGATGCAAGACGAGTGTTGCAAGAATGGCAAAAAAGAAGGGGTCATGACACCTATGGTAGAAAGACTTGTCAGTAGAATGGCAACATGGGAAGATAAGCTATTACTTGCCCCAGGCACTATCAGGACATGAATGTTTCAACAATACAATTACAGTATCTGATAACCCTGACCATGCCAACTGCATTAATGAGATAGAAGGCCCTACACACACATCCTGTTTGAGAACAAAGCATGGAACAAAGAAAGTGAAGAAGCAAAGGTGAGACCACGACAAGATGTAACACACACCAACATGGTTGCTTTGATGTCCAGCTCTCAAGAGAAATGGTCTGTAATTGAAACTATGGCGGCGAATATTTTAAAACGCAAAGCGTAACAAAATATAGAAGATGTGTGAGCATCATCCAGCTACCCTCTGGCCCCTTTGTAAAGTAATGCCAGATGCCATGGAGAAAACTACATGGCACCCAAAGAGAGCAGTTTTATAAGTGCGTGTGAGTCCCATACACCAGGGAAATGGGCAAGTCTACTGATTTTCTGTAAGTCTCATGTGCTGCATGGATAGAGTATATGAACACCTGTGTTCATTGCTTGACAGAACCCAGTTAACCTGGTGAACAGCTAACCTCCTACACTGGTGATTATGAATTTTCAATATATGAGCATGAAGCCAAGTTTCGAGCTCATCATCCAATAGGACAGCAGTCCAACTCTGATGCTGGTAGCGGCTGTGGATCAGCGCTGCGTATGGAAACAATGCAACCGGACAGGGGAACACACTAAAAATTGATACAAGTTAAAGTACAGTAGATATGCTGGAGCTGCTTTGCAGGAAGCATAACCTACAACTGCTGCCAATGATATATTGAGGTGTTTTAAATGGTCAAGTGAAATGAAGATATGCATCTATACAATAAAATGAAAATGGAAACCGTTTTGAGACCGATTCTGTAACACACATTTGAGGATAAATTGCCGGAGCTAGAGTAAAGAATAAATCAACAGAACTTAGATGATATGAAGAGAGAAATTCTGACAAGGAAGAATATTCATCAATCAAATGAGAATTTTTCTTTTGTACATATTTCTTCCATGTACCCTACACATGGAGAAGATGTGTGATAACTTTCGGTCAGGTGAAAATGGCGACGAGCTGGGAATCGAACCCGGGACTCCTGCTTTGATCACAGGGGTGTTAACCATTACACCACTTGTTTGCCTTCCACAACTGTAAACCATTTCCCTCCAGACCTAAACCCCGGAACCTTACTGAAAGTTATCACATATCTTCTCCATGTGTAGGGTACATGGAAGAAATATGTACATAACAAACCTTAACATGTAGGAACGTGTGAAACCGGTAATAAAGTGCCCACAGCATTGTGTGCCACCTGGTTTACTTATCTCCTGTATGGGGATGTGTCTCAGGTCTTCCGGGGTTTAGGTCTGGGTGGAAATGGTGTACAGTTGTGGAAGGCGAACGGGTGGTGTAATGGTTGACACCTCTGCGATCAAAGCAAGAGTCCCGGGTTTGATTCCTGGCTCATCGCCATTTTCACCTGACCGAGAGAATTTTTCTTGTTTATCTATCAAAAAGAATTGTCAAGTCAACAAAGGGAAGCCGAGTTACATTCACCAGCTCATTAGAATGCAGTGAATGCTAAAAAGGTGCATTGATACAAAGTGTGTGAAGAGAGGAAACCATAGAATCTACTGTTGTCTCTGAAGTAGTTTTACAGTGGACTTGGAGGTTCTACTATGAATTATCCAGGTGAGAGACAGACAATAGAAGCTGTAGGTGTTTTGGGGCTAATCTAGGGGAAACCCCAATTGCACGCATGCTTAAGCAAGTTAGATAGAGGATGAAAAGAGATTGGCTGAAAGAATGGAGGAAGGGATATAATTACAGAAAAAGTCGCAGTGATTCAGGATCCACTTAAAATTGGAAAATCCTCCTGTACTGGATGCAGAGCATACTTGTAGCACAGGGGTACATGGAGTTTAAAATATTGCTAAAACATTTTCAAGATTACTACAGCAACTATTTGGATCCCCAGAATACAAGGCACTGGCTGGAATGCATAATTTGCATCACTATGATCACATGGCTAAGATTGTCTATTAGGATCTTGCCATGGTGTGGGGACTTCTATAAGCGTAAACTCTATTTCATTTACGTTCCTAACCCTGTCCTAAAAAATGCAGTTATACCCGATAATTAATAGAACAGAACTGACACAGCTATGAGACATAACAGGTCAGATTTGGTGTTTCATAGGAAAAAAGACAGCCCTTGCTTTGATGATAGATGTAGTGATACCGAACACCAATGGCATGCTGACCAAGCATGCAAAGAAAGTAAGCAAATGAAACACACTAAAGGAAGAAATTGAAAGGGTGTGGAGATAAGAAAAGTACACATAATTCCTATTGTTATCTCAGCAATTGGCATTTTCCTCACAGATCTCTTTTAAAGCCTAGACAATTTGATCCTTCCTTGACAGTGTATCCTGCAAAAGGCAAATGATTGTCATTCTTGAAACATATACAACTGTACGGAAATTTTTGTAAGAGAAGGGAATGTTTGGCTTGTGTCCCGTACTTTTCCTTATCCAGCCTAGACATGTGAATTAACTAAGAAGAGCATCTTCATACAAATAATAATAATAATATGAAAAAAGATGATGAAGGAGAGGGAGAAGATGATGATGATGGAGGAGGAGGAAGAGGGAGAAGATTATGATGATGATGGAGGAGGAAGAGGGAGAAGATGATGATGATGATGGAGGAGGAAGAGGATGATGAAGGGGAGGAAGAGGGAGAGGATAATGAAGGGGAGGGAGAGGATAATGAAGGGGAGGGAGAGGGAGGAGGATGAGATGATGATGAAGAAGAAGAAGAAGAAGAAGAAGAAGAAGAAGAAGAAGAAGAAGAAAGTTGACCTAAAAACTATTGTGTTAACAAACTAAAAGTGAGTTAGCACCTAAAGTTCAATTAACATGCACCAATATTTTATTTTTCTATTTTATTATACCTACATAAATACTTAGTAATGTAGAAGTTAGACAAATGACTATTTAAATAACACATTTTGCCTGATAAAAAAACACATGAATCAATATTGCAGATAAGAATTTGGTTATTATAGAAAAATTTTACGTGTTAATTTATCTTATGGCTCATATTAATTTAGTTTTATGTGTACTCAACATTGGCACGTTTGTGTACATAAATTCTGTAGCCCCATCCTGGCCCGGGTTTTTCTCCGGTTTTCCTTCGGGTAGAGGCGGATTTATCATACAGGTTCTCTAGGCTTTGTCTAGGGGCATGTTTATTGTAACAATAAATCGTGAATTTAGTGTTATTTCAATTCTTTTGATTTTTAAGCACTATACTCAGAATAATCTATAGTTCGATAATAACTTACATGTAATTTTTTGCTTAAAATTACAAACATATTGACATTCTATTAGTATTATAACTCGCAGCTAACTTTTTATCTTATCTAGGAATTTTTGCTGAATTTTTTGAATCCGCCTCTGCCTTAGGGCCCTTGATCGGAATTGATGGGATGGTCCCTTGCTTGCTTCCGGAGAGTAAATTAGTTTTTTTCCCTCCACGTGGTCATACGCAGTTTGTACTGTTTTTTGACAATAAATTTATTTATCTTGCATAGTATCATGCAATGGCATGTGGAATAAGTACCAGAATGCAAACAGCAATATAAAATATACTTGAATACACTTCGAACAACTTTGGAAATAAAATAACAATCAATAGAAATAATCTACAAAGTACAAAATATAATGTTTTTAATGAATGAATTTAATTTTATGAAACCACTTGTTTCATTCAATACCATGAAAAATGCTTACATGACAGTCTTTTTCTTCTTTTTTCAATTTTTTGTGCTCTGGTTCAGGAGGGCTACGAGGCCTGTACTTCTCTCGATCAGCAGGTGAAATTGAGTTTCTCTGCAATAATAACAAGGGAATATTTATTACACATTTGTAATAAAACTTTTTGTTTCAAAGTACAGATAATCATGAAATAACAATGTTTGACAAACAGAGGTGAATTGCAATAGACTGACTGAAATACAACTGAATACCTTATTCACAAGTATAAGGCATAATGTGTATGCTCATATTTATTTTCAATTTGCATTTTTTTTATCAAAGAAATAATATGATATTTTATAGTTTTAAAAACTTGTATCATTTCCAAATATTCACACATTCTCACAAACACTTGTAAAACATCATGGACGTAATTTCAAATGTAAGTGTCCAGGGGGTTGGGTGGATATAAGCAGGAATCACAACAGTGTTATCTACAACTTAAAATAGTTAACAAATAATTTGTCATGCATCTATTTCATAAGTTTTTGTATAAATTAAAATAATATTTATTTCATTAAGGATCTATATAACTTTGTCGAAGTTTTGAAAAACCAATAATGTAATTTTTATGTAATGAAATCACTCTTAAGTAAGATACTCTGCTATGTGGTAACACTACCTTCCACCCCAGTAAAAGAAGCACAAAATATTTGTCTTCTAATATATGTTTAATGCCATTGATTGGTCTGTTACGATTTAATAAATTTGTTAACAGTTTCGTACAGCCAATCTCTCTACAGTTTCCCGACTTCCTTGCCATGAAAATATCAAGTAGATATTGCTGATCTTTACTTGGTATATTGAGCGGATCTGACAGGCTAAGCATCAGCAATATCTACTTGATATTTCCATTGCAATAAAACTGGGAAACTATAAAGAGGATTTATCTTCTCCAACATTATTAAAACATACCATTGATGATGAAATTACATCACATATTCAAAGTGGCTCAATCCCTAATTGGGATACCAAGACATTTTCAGTTCACACACATGCTGTTGAACAATGTGTGAAACTTGTGACAGAAGCGTAAGGAAAAGTTTGCTGAGCTGAGTCTGGGGATGGTTTTATCAGAACAACTCTGCTGTCAAGGTTTACCATGTCTAACTTCACTCATAAATTAGATTTCAAAGTACCTTCAGCAAATAATGAGTGAAAACGGAGGTGTTCAATTGTTCAACATCATTTTATTGGGCTTATGACTCATCTTACAAAAGCTTAGTTTATAAATATTATTAATGGTCTAAAATAATATTTTTAAATATTTAACCTTGTATTTAATAAAGAAAACAAAATATCAAAAACATGTAAGTTGTAAGAATTAATTTCTTTGAACTGCAATCTTCCTTTATTTGTAAATTTTGTTTCAAATTTAATTAACTTTGAAGGTAATGCACAACCGGAAGATGTTGATGGATTTCAATAATATTGTAACATTATTTTCTGTCGTTCTAATACATTAGAATTTAAACTATTACATTCCAGAAAAGGCTAATTAAAAATGTTAAAAATGATTGTAAAAATGTGAATTTTTCCAAATTTCAGTAAACTTTGGAGCACATGCACAACCGGAAGATATGAACCGTTTTTTTTTTACCCCTTTATAGTCTCCCTAATTCGCAACTTTTCTGCGATATTACGACTTGAAATTTTTTTAAAAATATTTTCGGCCCACCCTACTAAATAATACATGTAAAGGCTACTAAAATATATAATGTTTGTTTTACGACGAATCTTATAATTTACTGCAAAAGTAAACATCTGAACAAATTTGAACATTGCTAAATACATAACAAGCTTCTTCTTGTGAAACGGATTGCCCTTCATTAAAATTTTAGTGTCGACAAAAAGAACACACGAAAACTGTTTCGTGAGATTTAGCAAAAATTTGAGTAAAGACATTTCACCCTAAATCATCCTCTCAAAATCCTTTTCTTGTCAAGATTCTGTTATACAAAGACAATGAAATTTTCTAGATCCCATCTTCAATATTTTTCCACTGCGTACGGATGAATGTAACAAGTCAGAAAAGCGCACCAAATATTTTCAGTCCGTTTCACCCACTTTGACTTTGAAGAAGAGATGAGTACGGAAGGTGATGTGAACGGGAATGGGAGTAGTTAGAGCAGAGAGAAGAACACAGTGTGATGGGAACATCAAGTCATAAATTGTCATTAGAAGTCACTCCGCATGTGTTGGACCCGGGTCTGCCGATGCCCCAGCAGATTTTTGTCAGAATACTCACTCTTCACAAGACAGGCATAAAGAATGGGTATCAAAACGCATCGTAATGGAGACAAATAAGGGATAATATTGGAGTGTAAATAAGAGGGCGAAGAAATGAACAACGGCGATGCACTAATGAAGTGGTTACTCGAAAAGTAACCCTTAGACTCTGATTTGTGAAATGAAATTTGTATGTTCGTTGTACCTAAAATTACATACTTTTAAAATAATATAAAGGTTTTGCTCGCAGGAAGGTTATAGACTCGCGGGTAAGCAGGCAGCGGCGCCATTTTATAATTTTACATTTTTCAATAGACTATCAAAGAGTCCCGTATGAAGATTCAATTACTCCAATTAATTCCAAAAAGGAAAGTACTCGATTTAGAGTCATGTAAATAATACACCAGTAAACATTCTTATATAAAATTTTCTCGTATTTATATAAAATTTCATTTCTAGTAATTGTAATTGCAAAACTATTAGTTGATTTAAAAATCATCCCGATCCCAACTAAAACAAGTAGAGGAAGGTAATAGCCTACTAAAATTAGCTATTTGAGTGCCAATGTCGAAATTTTAATATTACTGAGGGAGAAGTAGCTTGCGGCTACACGCAGACTACGATGGAATAAAACGCAACTTTATTCCGTAATCTTGCAAACTAATCGTGATCATGTATTTTTCCTGAGGCGTTTCACAACGAAATATATTTCTCGCCATACTGTAAGAATCATTTAAAGAGTGCAACTTTTAAAATAATAATCCATTATGATTAATCCAAGCCCCCCAAAATAATTCTTCGATTAGTCAGTAGAAATACAAAATAAGCATCCGAAGTGTTATGTTTAGTTGTAAGAATTGATATTTCCAGGATTTCGATTACGCGAAATAAGCCTTTCTGTCTTATTGAAAATGTACAGTGAATACCAGAAGACCTTTAATCCAAATAGGTATTATATTACAGATGAATTCTTGAACACACAATTGTGACTTGAAAACATATAATTCCTTTCCAAACGCTTGGACAAACACATTTCTCTTTCGATAACGAAATATCATATCACCGATAAAAGTAATCTCTCAAATCTGCACTTCAGCAAGGATGTTGCGACAAGATTTTAGGATGTTGCGAAAAATGCGGCTCACTCTTTACAATTGAAACAAAACGCATCAAGCACCTGCGCAAGTGGAGAGATCTAGGAACATTTTCTGGAGTGAGCCCGGGACCTAGACAACGTGGATATAGAAATATTTTTATCTGAGTCCTAGCAAACTCCGTGTAGACATCCCATCCGGTCTGAATCTCAGCGAACAGACAAAAGTTTCATAGTTATAACAGCAGTATGATATATTACAAAATGACGAATAAAACCATCAAAGTTACTGATACATTTATTTATATTAATTCCCTAAAAAATAATTATTTTAAATAAAGTTTTCTTTCAAGGGAAACCCTCCAAAACCATTTATGTAGTAATGGTATTTTTTCAAACATATTAATTTTCTATATGTAAAAGAAAAAATATTGGAAACCCTCTCGTGTGCCATTGTGCTTCCCAGCCGTGTCTTTACTCTCCTCATGGCTGAACGAAAATGTCCTTAACGCAAATTCCTTGGGTAGGCCTCTGAACTGTCTGGCCAGTGGGAGAGATAGGTACTTTTCCCATCTCTAGCTAGGAAGCGAGAGGAGCCGAGTACCAGAGAAGACAAACACGCAGAGGGAGACAAGTGTAAATGAGAGAGAGAGACAGATGGTGGTGGTGGTGGTGGGGAGGTTATACTTACATGGCGCTCTTCCGCTGAGTTGAGTCCTGCACGAGATCACAGGAGTCAATGTTTGTAGACGGAGGAGAAGAGATGGAAACAGCACAACAGCAGCAGCATCACACACACAGGTGGATGGCGGAAACACAAGAAAACATGGCCGAGTTTCAATTAAACTCTTCGCACCTATGAAGTACATGTTTCATGCTCTTATTCATAAAGTGTACGAAAATTATCTCATCAAATAATCTCACATCATATTAAAACTGGTGAATAGCAATGCATATAACGTACTTAATAACAGAAATACAATAACTTGATATCAAAACTTTTTGTATTATAATCTCATCCGAGTACTTCCGTAATAATCAAAGCATCATATACATTTATGCGCATATGTCCCAGAATTTCGCAATTCCTTTACTGCGTAACCGGACGATACAAATTACACAAATAAAGCATCGTACTTAAGAGCATTAAAAAATATATTGACGATTTCCTATTACTTCACCTCTTCTTTTCCAAGATAGCAGCATTTTAAAATTACATCAAGAAAAGAAGCTACTTGACTCATTGATTTGAAAAGGGTCTTACTAGACTACTTGTCTCATAAAAATTGGTAGTTCTGATGCGTCAGGCTATGCCAGTGCAAGCAATATTCATTGGGAATTGTACGTGTGATACGTAATGCTCCATTGTGTATTATCATGTACTATTCATAACTGTTCTGATGTCCTATTTACACTGTTTAATGCTAAACATGAAACTTGCTCACAACTAGCAGACGAGGAAAATTTGTATCTGCCATACTATCCAGGTAAATAAAATAGCTTTGCCAAACAAAAATAAACGTTAGTTTCAAAGAATTTTCCGCGCGGGTTTAGCTAGTCATTATTTATGTACAGTAGCATATTGTAGTTACTTTTAAAAAAAATTTGTACTGCAATATTTGTGATAAATTATGCAATGAGATTGCTTAATAAGAAGTTTGAAAATCTAGATTGCTTTATATGTTTATCAAACAACAGAATGATGTTACATAAAATTTATGATATATTTTAAATTATGGAGTGGTTTACTCACAAATTTAGTCTTACACGATTAATTATTATTTCACTTTTTTAAAGATAAAATGTTTAGCCTCACCAGGTCTGACCGACCAAATTATTATGATTCAAAACTACACAAGAAAAGATTGTTTAATAAAGTTTTGGACTTAGACTATGGAATTTTTCAAGCACGTCCCAAATGTTTAACTTGAGGTTAAACTTAAGCGAGTTTACAAAACTCGTAACTTTTCATAATTTGTAAGAAACTACCAAACATCCGCGGCATTGCTCGCATAAATTTTGTAATTTCGGTTCAAATATTCTTTCTTGAATACTCATCGATATCTGTATACAACCTATATAGTGAGCACATTAAAATTACAATTTCACAAAATTGAAGATGGTCGATAGTTATTGTGTGTAATCATTTATCATGCATTTCATTTCTGACTTGGATGTTTTCGTATATGCATTGTAAAAAGTCAAGTTATAAATAAATTTAAAAAAATATTGTCAGAAAAGCAGAGAATCTTAAGAATACATAAAATTCATAAAAAATAAAATTAAAGAAGAGGAAATAATTATCTGCTCGCTGGAGAAGGTAGACAATAGATGCAAGAATTTCGTCTCTTGATTTCTGAGTCGGTGACGCCAACAAGGTCTCCTACAATCTGTTACTTCATCATGGATTCACGTGAGTTGAAGCAGACGTCGGCATCCATTTTCTTTACCATTTAGTAATCACGCGGGTAACGAACACAAATTATGCACAGCAGCAGGCTTGGTGTGAGGCCAACCTTGCAGTGCTTTGTGCCTAGCTCTGAGCAGATGCTCAGCTCCAAGCAAGGCAACCTAGCAAAGAAACTAGCAGTGAATTCACCTACGTGTGCGATGGACTTAAGTGAGGACTCGCTTTGGTCGCTGGGTGTCGATCACATTTTTCATGAAGTGACATAAGAAAACTAATGCATCCAACGTTATCGGTTTTTTGTCTAGTGATTCATATTGGTCTTGCCTTCAATGAAGACCAAATATTCGATGAGAGACCAAGACCAATAACAAGGCCATGCCTGTAATATTTCGATAAGAAACAAGACTTGCAAAAATTATCTCCAAATGAGGTCCTTCAACGTGGTTAAACCACTTCAGTAGAACCAAATGAAAACTAGATAACACTTTTTTCTATTTGTTGATTAACTACCTAAAAATGATATTTGACTTACTGTTTACAACAAATTCATGGTTCTGTCAGCTTGATAACAACCTGGCAGGATCACACTGCAAATATAGAGCAGAACCAAATGAAACCAACTGCGAAATATAGACTACTTATGGGCTAAACAATTACTACAGACAATATTTTTGATATTTGTTAATACCGGATTCATGGTTATAAATAAGTCAATAAATAGTAAAAAATGCTCACTTACTGCTCCATTGGTTCTATTTGCGATATGGTTCTAAAAGGATTATATCAAGTTAGTGAATCATGGATTTGTTATGTACAAATTCCCTCAAAAACTCACATTTGCTATAATTGTTCCGTCAAAATGTAATCAAAAGTTCCCGACTAATTTTCACTCGGGGAAATAACTCAATTTCAAATAATTCAGCTTATTATTTGCAATATGGTTCTGCCTGGTTGATATTTGTTGTAAACAAATGCGGTCAGTAATCATTAATGCCGCCAGTAATGCATTAAGCATTATATCCTAGCTTTTAACAAATTGTGGCTACTCTTAACAACACTTTTGGAATATAATTTTTAGATACCCCAACCCCGAAACAAAATTCTAGCTATGTCACTAGCGATTTTAAACACTTTATGATTTTTTAAATATTAATTAAATAAAATTATTTTATTTAATATAAAAATTACATGTATTATCTTAAGAATTATTTTAACGACAGTAATTACTTCTCATATGATACTTGTTTACAACATACATTATATTTTAATTACTTTAATAAAAGAATGATAAAACACCAATCCAATTTATAAAAACATAAATAAATTCTTTGAAGGGATACTCCATTTGGAGGTGATAATAAAATAAATAAGATTTATTTTTTGTTAATATTTATTTTTTGTACTAATAAAGTGATATGTATGACTAAAATTCATATACCATTTTTTCACCAAAAGATATCTGTTAAAAACAAATATCAAAAGGATTTTTATAATAAGTTTTTAATGATACAATTTTAATCTCATAATGTGTATCATAGTACATAATATGTATCTGGTATACATATTAAACATATAACTTGACGTAAATGCAAAAATACCTCGTGTACCAAGAATAAGAACTAGACAATTATGCGAAATCGACACCAAGACGAGCAAGATCCGCCAGACCAAGACGACGACCATTCGACGCACAAGACCAATATTAACATTAATAGAGCACCGTAACACTACTACCGTAGTCTTAGTCTTGTTTTGCGAACACGAATCACAAACAGAATATTTCTCAGTCGTAAGAAGTATAATGTCCCACTTTTCACAAAACCGATGTAAGAAAATCATATGACATAAATATTTTATCATTCTTCTCTTCCGTACCCAACATATCACAAAAAGTTTCTCTTCATTTGAGAATTAGGAGTCAGCGTGGCTCAATGGGTAAATCGCCGAGTTGCAGGTTGGATGGCCGGGCCTGGTGAGGTGGTGATTTTTCATCGCACTTCAACATCCAGATTGACTCCCCGGCCAATTCAACCTGCAGTAAAATGAGTACCAAGGTATATCCTGGGGCCAGAGCGAGATGCTGGCCACCTAGTGCCGAGGGCACCTTGCGGGGCTCTACCCTCCGCAAACCCCTCGGGCACCTTGGGACCCGTTGTGAGTAGTTTGACTTAGCTTTCTGCCTTTTTAGGAGGACTTGCAATAATTTAGTTCAAATAACTAACTTTTCTTTCACTTTTAAAATCTCCAAAGATCTTAACTGCACGATGCTTCTTAAACAAAGACTTTCATGTGAAAGTTTAATATTTCAATACGCTGATTGGGTAATCCCCAGTGAATCAAATGAGTTCCTTATATAATCCATTGATTGTTTAACCAACCTTTTAAATCATTCGGTAAAGACAACTGAATATAGTCATGATAAAAATAGTATATATCACGTCCTTCCATCGGTATTACATGAAACCACGCCAATCATCCCCGAGATCCTCTCAGTCATCGCGTAACCCCGTTATCTCGTGTGTACGTAATTGTTCTCAGCCACGACGCGACGAAGCCATCCAACATTGCCGAGCGAAACATTAGTAAAATAATTTTCATAGAAATGCGACGGGTATGCTTCACACCGATGAGTTTTCCATTAGCTGCTCTGAGTTCCGAGTGCAAAGATTTTGTTTAATTTGACAGAGAAGTAGCACCAGCGTGGGAATATGGTTGTTCCATTGGTCTATCGAAGCGCACTGAGAACAACCGGAATTTCTCTTAGAATTTTCTCTGTGGAGGGACTGCACTGGGCATTGTTAAGGTTAGGTTAGTCTGTGGATAACGCATCCATGATGTATCCTATGAGGTAATTGCAAGTACTGTCTTCGTCTGAAAGCTCCTCAGACGAAGAGTATTATGTCGAAAAAGTAATTCCAAAAGAGAAAGAATTATTAAGTTAATGGATTTTGTTTCGTTGATCAGATTGTACAATGATGAACAGGTGATATTGCATTATATACATGAATACAAAAATACGATTTGTTGAAATTGTTTATATTCAATTACTGTAGTTTCGTTAACGTTTGTGGCTAACAATGGCCGTGCCCGAACCATGCATATTCTGCGTGCCACGCATATGTTCCATTTACGTACTTGCTACTCTAGAGTGGGCGGGGAACTCACGCGAGTCATGATTTACTTGTCCGGTGCAGAGACACAGGAGAAAATGAAAAACGCTGCAAGTAAGATTTTGTTCATTGGTCTATTTACCCAAGACATCTACATTTCGCTCTCCTCCCTACACAAAGCTGATTCGAGGGAAGGGAATGAAGAAGCTAAGGAGTTGCGAGAATCGTCGCTATGGTAACCCTGACACTCGCACGCAGCGGTCCCAGTCGCACGCAGTCACTCAATCCCGAATAAAGTGCTCAACCCCGTCTTTGCCACGAAAGAGACGTAAGGAATTGAAACTTCGTTGCCGCTTACATAGATCCCCTGCGCGCCCTTCGCTACAGCTCCATCTCCAGCGGAATCGAAATGCTAACTTGTCCCTGAATAGCACGACGAAGAGCAGGATGGAAACGCAAAAGAGAATCTGCAACGAACAATGCTGCGTAGGGCGGCAACATTCAGATGAAACAAACTAAACCCTCCAACCTTTGCACCGAAATATTGTTAGTTGAATAACTGCCCCGCACATTCGGATAAAATAATTTAACGGTTCTGATTCATTGAAATATATTTATACGCTGTTCTCTCTGTAATGTAATCATTTCTCATTTCTCCCATTTGAAGATCTAACATTGGGATATTTGCAATTGATAAAACCATTAATGTTGCTATTTGCAAACGATTTTGACCCAAGTAACAGTGGAATGAACTGACTGCTTCAGCTGTGGGACAATTGTTTTCGGAATCGTTATGTGAGAGAAGTATAGTAAGACGAGATAGTAATATTTATTTATTGTAAAGTGCACTTATTCAACATGCCCCTGTATCTCAACATCAATGTCATTACCATAGTTTACTCTAAAAATATTCATCAGTTTCATCTTTTCTTATTTCTTTAGTTCTTTGTCTTGTTTTTTTCTTTAGCCACCCTCATCTGCCCCTCTCTGATCGTTCCACTTGCATTCATCTTCTCTTTCTTTTCTTTTCTTATTATGTTCCATTTTTAGCTGCAATCCTGAATGTAACAATTTTAGTTATACAGTCCATAAATTCTGAATATTTACTTTTGCAATCAATTAAAAATGATCAGTAATTAAAATGAATTAATCCTCTTATTCTCAATTTGTCAAACCATATTACCTTCTCTCCCTCTGTTACCCTGCATTCATAGACTATGTAATTGACATCCTCCCCCACCCCCGTTTCCACAGACGCAATTTCAGTCCTGTTCTATGGCATATTTGACTTAAACCAATCATTTTTCTTAACGAAATCAACATCAGTGATTTCACTGCCGTCCAAACATCCGATTTGCAAGCATCCGATAAATACGTCCGTTGCGTTTCTTTTTTCATCTTTTTTCTTCTGGCTGTAATATATGTCCATCAACCATAATATATCCCTCCCACCTCATCTTGTATTGTAAGTAACATTGACCAATAACTAAATCTATTGTTGCTCACCACTGTATCTCATAGATTTGTTAAGTGTTTCTATTAGTAAATACCTTATTCACGGTCACATTCAAATAAATGGGCCCAGTATGGCTACTGCACCAGGACCAGTTCAGTCTATCGATTTGTGAAATATTAACATTTTCACGCATTTTGCTAGCCCGACATTCCTAAGAAGATTACGGGTCGGGCCAGACGCCGCCAAATAAGGAAAAGTGACCGCCACTAAGCCTTCCCTTTCATTGTGTTGGTGTTGGACCGTTTCCATGTACTTCTGAAAATTGAGTAGGAATGCCCTCAGAAGAATGTTGCAGAAACGTATGAACTGAATGGAATAAGCCGGATGTAGAAACAATGATAGGTTTAGAAAAGGGCGCGTTCGAGCGCCTGGCTGGGGCCGACGCCGGTTCGTCCTCACGGTGGAGACTGCTTTCCTAGAACGTCCGAAGGGTGACCAAGGCGTGGTAACATGACCTCCGCTTCCGTATATATTGGGAGGATTGAAGATCCTCGAGGACTTTTGCTGAGAGATCGGAAGTCCGCGGGTTATTGAGATGTGGCCTGACTAGTATTGGTCGTCAGACCGCTTAAGAATTGCTGCGGTAATTCAATTACATTGCTATTAGGTGCGAATGACGTAACTTGTAACAGTTAGTTATTTCGGAATAGCAACTTGTAATTTTTGGAGATTCGGATGATCTAGATAGATTTCCGAATTAATTGTTAACACCAGTATTCATATCTGTGTGTAATTGATGCTTTCAGATAGCACTAACTGTGTAATGACAAATTCATACTTCTATTTATGGTTTGAGAGTTCGTTCAAGTTTGTAAATACGCAGATTTCAACTTAACTTGTATTAAAAGATTATTTTATTGTTATTACACGTGTTTAATTGCTTGGGAAACCGAGCTGGTGGCAGCGATCTCTACCATAAGGGTTGTGGTATTTATGGTTGAATCCCGCTTCTTCCCAAAAGAACCCACACTGCATCTGGGCTTGTGGTGTGGTGTAACACTACCTAGTACGACTTGATGTATAATTGTTTCATTACCGATATTCAGGAGAACATATCTCTCTCGTTAATATGATTGAATCAATTGTAACAACTTTCTTGTTATTCCCAAATCTTGCCACTATTAATAACTATTGATCATTTAATGCTATCAAAAACCCCTTTGAAATCAATTATAATTGCCAAGACGTACATATTTTCCCCATTTTCCACATATTCTAAAAATTTATTGACATTCTCCGTCCCTTTCCCAGGTATGACTCCGTTTTGCATCTTAAGAGTACTTTTCTAATTTCATTCAGAACCCTTTCCACAACATATTTGCCTTATATTTTCCCTAATACCAGTAGTAGATACATTTGACGTGTAAATTTACTTTAATTATCATAATACCCATAATTATTCATTTTGTTATCACACACTCATATACTGATAAAATTATTGTCCCTTGCCGAATGATTTCCATCTTTCTTTACGTACTCAATAACACATTTTTGCATTTCGTTCCTCGCATTGTACTCGTGGTAACGGTGAGCATCCCTTTCCCAATGAGCACATACGTCAATCTCATTTGTACAATTATTACAAAAATGGTCAAAACGATGGCACCGGAAACACCAGAAAGGTTCTATAAATTTTTCCACTCTGTACGAACGAAGATAGTTGTGTACTTTTCCTTGGCGCATTACTTTGCGAAATACCTTTCCTTCCAAAACCCTATTTTTCTGCTGTTCCTCTTATTTCTGTATTTTTGTAACAACTGCACACTGTCTCCTGTTATTGTGGTTCTTCTTTCTCACCATGAAGTTGCTCGACAATACAAACTAATTTTTCTCTGTTTCGTCCGTTTCAACCCTTTATGTAACCATGTTTGGTCTGCTTCCTCTTAAGGATCCCAATTTGAGTATACTGCAACTTTCTACAAGATCGAATACTTTCGCAACATCTTTGTCGTGTAATGTAACCAACGCATTGGTTCTCATTACCTTTGCCCTTTCATCATTCAGAAGCACCCTATTTTTTCGTGGCATATCCCGTACATTCTCATGAACATTGATCAGTTCTTCTTTATTACTTTTTCCAATATGACAAACTTCTCACCTGTTCGCCTTTTCCCCAGGTCTTCTCACTATTTCAACGTACGAGCCGTCCTTTCCCGCGGCAATTACTTTCTGGAGTATTTTCTCTAGTATCTCCTCTACTCTAATCACCAGTCTCCAGTCAATGTGCTGTACAGTCCTTCTGTCCTTTTGACCGCAGTAAAATATCGCATTTTCTACATCTCTTTGACAGAAATCAATAGCGTAATTTCTAGATCTCGGTATTTTTGATTGCTCCCTACTATTTATGTGACTCGGTTCTAAATAATTTCTGTCAACTTCCCCCAAACAACCTCTTCTACAGTTTTCACCAATCAGTCTTTAATATCCATACTATTGTCTATGCAACATTTCTGAACTGCCTGCATCCTGTCTTGTATTCTTTCTGTCAATATATTGTATATATCGTCTACTGTCTAAGTCAATCCCTCCTCCACCTCTATATCAATTTTTCCTGAGATAGTACATAACCCTTATTTAGCGTGTCCATATTTTTTAAAAGCTGCCACGTTTTCCATTACTGCCAATTTTTCTTTCAAATGTTCATTTCACCCACTCAAAGTTGCCACCACTTTCCACATGTCTACTCAATCCCTAACTTGCATTTGCATGCTACTGGTTACTCTCTTGAACTCTTCCGCATTGAATGTCACTCATCTTATCATATTTCCTCTTTAATTTCTTGATGTCCATCGTCTAACTCTTCCTCCGTTTCGTTTATACGCTTCCTAGTCCGTTCCGCTATGTTACCCATATAATTTATCGATCCATGTTCACTTGACTTGTTACGAACTCTCGAACTAAAAATCGTCGCCCTGCTCTCCGCAATGTCCAAACGCTTCCGTATACCATCTGTAGTCATACCTTCCATCATCAATGTCCTCTCTGATATAATATATCACCGTCATGCGTAACATCTATCTTCTATGCAATACCGTCAGAAGATTTGTCCTAGTTGGATATTAAACTCTCCCCAAGAGGTATTCGTCCGTATATATCATAGGTGTCTTCTCGGAAGCGTGTCTTCTCAAGAATGTGACGACATTAAATATCTATGCTTTCTGTTGGACCTGACTTTCCTTACTGTACTGCTTATATTGTCCTAATACCAGAATATCCTATGCTACGTGTTCGCAATTAAGGGAGTTCGCATCCAATATATTACATAGGTATATAGCACAAATGCCGACACTATGGCTTAATATACTAACGTATATAAACACCAACATCACAGCAATAGTTCTACCACCTGAAAAAAGGAGCGCTACTATCTCCCGAGTTATGGGGGCTGTTCTTGAAAGTATTTTTACATCCACTGATTTTACTCAGAAAGCCACTGCACCAGTAATTCACCACATTTAAACAGCACACGAGTTCTAGCATTCACTGGATTACCTCTCGTATCTATTTATAACTTTTTGTGTCCACGTGTTCAAAGGTGCTCTCAATGTCGTTCTAATATGTCGTCCATATCAGTGGATATACACAGCGGCTGGCACAAGCACTGACGACTTCCCTTATGTAGTTAAGTCCGGGGTACTTTGCGCTAGCCTTCTCTAACAAAATTCGTATCTGACAATTAATTATACACAATTTTTAGGTTTAAGTACAGGAATCCATATACACCGAATGTAGCTCTCGCGTCGTCGCGGTAAGACGAGATTCAGAGTTTAGAAGTTAATTGAGGTAGAGCATGGGCTGGGGAGGCGGAATGGAGGACAGTTGGTCGGCGATCGAAATGAGGAATGTCGTAAGCAAAAACAATAGAGGGGAGAAAAACATATGGAGAAGTCTCGACGTATTTATTCGCGCAGGAGTACACTGCGACGTGTAGCAAGAGAGGCGTTATGTACAATGTCTGAGAAGATGGTGAAGAGGGTGTCTGAGACGGGACAACGTGGGTAGAGGCTGCTCCTCCAACAGCACGAGGGTGTTACAGAGTTGCTTCGCCGCAGCTCCCACCGCGAACTAAGTTGCGTTCGTCGTTGCTCCCTTCCTCCAAGCAATAGTTTGGAGCTTCCAAGGGACGGTACACCACCTTCCGGATTCGCGGTCGTCGAGGGAAGTTTACAGTCAACCTCTCCTGTCCTCTCCACAGCTTTTTCTGTTGAACCGCAGCGCCGCGGGATGAAGAGAATAGGACGGAGGAAGGAAGTACTAGCAACTCTGCGGTCGAAGACGTCTCTCTAGAAGGTGGGAACTACGCAAATCGTAGACGGAGAGCGGCGATCGGCAGAGATGACCTTGACAGAGCAAAGAGAGCTCTACTGGAGGAGAAAACACGATACCAAACCAATTCTTTTATCATTAGTTATGAGACAACACTATTAGAAGCTATAAATTTCTTACAATTAATAAAAGTGAATTTTATAAAGACCTAAAATTAACACAATGCAATCAATGGAATCTTTCAAAGCGTTTATTCAGAGGGAGCAGCCTAAAGAGGAAATATTCTACCAAGGCCCAACGGCGCCTTACCATCGTTCCTGGATGCTGAGAGTTAATAGAGAAATAAAAACAAACGAAAAGGAGAGTTCTGCAGCACATCAGCTTCGGTCAGAGACAAAAAGGCAGAGCAGGATTTAATTTTCCATCTGACGGAGGTGAACAAAACGCGCATGCGACACTCGAGAGATGTGCCGCAGGCAAGGGAGTGAAAAACGCACCGAGTGGACGAAACGGTGGAGAAACGTGTACAACTCCGCGCGGAGTGCAGGCGGGCAGGGAGGGAGGGAGGGAGGGCCACATCGATGTGGAGAAATCGCGAGGACGGGGAAGAGAGGCCGAACAGTGTACTTGGTCGCCGCGAGCAGCGCTCGAGAGGGCGGAGAGGAAAACGAGTGGGACGAGATGAAACAGGGGGGGGGGGTCGAGAAAGGTGGGGACCAACAAGCACCCTACAGACAGCCACTCGACCCAGCGCCGCCGGTGGACAAGAGCATCGGAGTGTTGGCAAAAGGGTACTGGCTCGCCATCGTTTCTCTCCCTTCACCCTTTACTACTACCGTCTCCATCGCTCAAGGGGCCCCGGACACGCGTCCGAACTTCGCGTCCCTTGGCCGCTGAATAGGAGCCAGCCATAGCTGGTGGTCTTGTTAGGGCAGAAGAGAGCGAAACCCTCTAGTCACTGCCCCACCAGTCGGCAGGGGTGCGCCAAGAATAAGTGGAGAGAGGACAAGTCGCAGGATACATTTCTTCATGGCGGTATGTACGAGGGCGGATTTGCAAGACCTTTCGACATTATCTAGTTTCTACTATTTGTAAGGTAAGAGACATGTGTAGATCACACTGTGTAAAGACAGAAGTTTCTCAATTATGCCGCACGTCGTAACACACATAAAAGTTAATGAAATCTTGCTTATTTAATGGAAAGGGATTCTGGAACAGAAGTTACGTAAACTATTAAAGCTACAACAAAATCTTCGTTTCACAGAACCTTATAAACTTTTCATATGTTCGAACATACATTTATTGAAGCAAACAATCATGTAATTACTTTAAAAAAATTAAATTTAAAAAATAGAAAAAAAAATGCACATATAAGATTAAATATTGCTCCTGAAGTATTACAATATTTATGAGTGGAAAAAAACGTTTGGCATTAAATATTGTAGTGTATAATTCAGATAGACATTGTGTCAGAGGCGTACACTTACAAAGGAATGTGTAATGTCATTTTCCATCGTATCCGCACAATTCATATATTGCAGACGTACTCTGTGAAAGGAATACTAGATTGTTTTATCAATTTTTGGAAGAATCATATATTTTTGCCTTAGGTGATAGCGAGTCATCCATCAACAAAACTTTTCACACACTTATTAGCTATTTCTAATAACGTTACTCAGCCAAATGACTTGGAAAAGAGGAGAAAATGGTGGAAAAAGTTTGGCTTCATTAAATTTACTAACTTAATTTATGTGATCGTTTGTCTAACAACAATGCGACTTAATGGCAACTAAATGGATATTTAAATAACAAATGCCGCCGTACTAACTGATTCTTCTCACGGAAGTTTAGTCGTTCCTATGAAGATTAAGTACAAACTGATAGAATCAACTGGTATCACTTAAATGGTCTCAAGGAAAAAAACGATATCAGTTTATGACAATTCAGAAAACACGGGAATCATGGACAGAAAGAAGAGAAACTCACCGCTATTACTCTTCACCTCGTCGCGATGCAGCTCCGGCTTAGATCCCAACATGGAGAGAGGATGCGCACCAGGACCTGCGAGGGCACCCGAAAGTCCGAGAAGTGATGCAGCACTCGATGGCGGACCAGGCAGTCCAGGATGCGGCATCATGGGGATAGGCGGCGCGTGTGCTGCATGTGGCAGCTGCTGGGCATGCATCTGCTGCTGCAACACGCCATACCGCTCCGTCACATGATATTTCTCACTCAATACGTTGCCATCTACGACGAAATAATTCAAACTCATACGTATGCTAAGGACACGGTTCTGTTTCCTGGCGCCAGAAATGAACAGTATTGTTTTTATTACTTATCAAGTGCATTTATTTTCTGGGGCGAGGTTTAGACATTCAGACCTGCTCGATCACACACTACTCTTTAAGTGAAGCAATGGTGAGAAAAAATGATGGGGAAAATATGATACCAAAGTCACTTAAAGTAGAGGTTGCGGGAGGGGTCACACCTACAGAAATCCTCGTTGGGTAGGGACAAACAAGGTATCCAACCTGCTTTTTCCCATTCGTTCACAGATAGGTAGGAGGGCAAGACGTTTCCGCACTCATCACATAATTTCATCGATATCCGATATTACATTTACGTTTCGGCATTATTTGACACGAACAATAGTGTGATCAAATTACACAACAACTTCTACAAAAGTTTGTCAGATCTTTGGGTCAATTCTGTCAATTGGTTAATTACAAACGTTTTATTGAAAACATTTCATTTATTTTGTTACGAGGTCATCTGTGATTATTCGCTACTCGTTTAGTTTCGAGAAACACTGCTATATATGCCAAGTGACTCCCAAATAACACAATTTACAGAGTTTTTGCAGAACATTAGATACGTGACATAAGAATATTGTTTTATAATGGCTAGCTTAGGCAGGTCAATTTTAGGGTGTTAGACTATGGATACTCTGATCTGATAGCGAATCTGGATTTTTTACTCTCCATTCAATTTTGTTCTAACGCTTTTCAAGGATCTACAAAATTTTCAAGCATATGTTAGCAAAACACATTGAAAATTGAAGAAAAAGACATAATTTCTCTCTCAGGAACAAAATGTGTTGAAGCGTCTTGTTTCTTTTTTCGTACTTTACGTAGGAATGCACAAGAAGTATTAACAAATATTGTCAAGGTTAGAACAAATGATTTGTTTCGTTTAAGTCATTCGTTTCTCATCCTGGCGTATTTTGGTGTTTAAAATTTTTATAAATTTTTAATTTACTTCAAATTTCCCATACGAATAAAATCTTTTGCAAAGTACAAAATGAGCAAATTTACAAACAGAACAATTCTACTATGGAAATTTTTAAAAGCTTTCGTTAATAGTTCGTGATACCCTACAACTAGGTGACGAAAAAATAGTCATTGGAATGACAACTAGAGTACTTTTGGTCACTTATTAACTTCCTACAGATCTTCAGGATGTAAATAAAAATCAAAACTGTATCAAATAATAGTTTTTTTAGCCTTAGTAAAAATACCAACTTCCTGAGCATACACTGTAAAGAAGTTTTACTTTTATTTCGATGTATTTTACTCAATTTTACTAATGCTACTCAATCCTAGCTTCTCCATAATGAATCCTGGTAAGAATAATAGCACCCCCACGAAAATATGCAACAGTATCCTTGTGATGACGATTTAAACATTAATCAGCCAACAAAAGGGTTGAATAACACGTAGGTGTCTCAGGATAACAAATGATCCAATTAACACGCACTCCTCTGAGATCAAAATTCTCCACCAGGATGGGAATACTACGAGAAATAACAACACCTGTTTAAATAAAACATCGATCGGTTCGATCTGAGGTCGACCGCGAAATTAAGTAACAAAATGTGATTATTAACATTACTATGCCACATTAAATAAAAATTCACCTTTCACCAGACACCTAACATAAACAAATTACTAGTCCTTCCCCAAAATAATAGTACTTTGATTTTATCCTTTAATAATTTCCTTTCAGATGCTTTCACTCTTATGTTTCTTTTCTTTCTTTGTATTACCCCATTACATAGCACAGAAGAGCTCTTCTCCTTCTAAACGAGTTAATCCAAAAGAGTTAAAAAACAAATTAAAATTGATACCTGTTTGAATTTATCAACACAAAAAAAAAACATTTTCGAAACTTATTATCAACCAATTGTTCTTAACTACATTCAACAAAAAAAGAAATTTGAATTACTCATTCACTAAACACACATAAATTATCATAATTTACCCCTACAAAATAAAAAATTAAACATACTGAAAATAATTATTTTATTCTTTGAATCAAATTTAAATCCACAATAAAAAAATTAACCACCTTCTCGATTGTCCTTAGATTTTTCTCCTATTATTTCACATTCACAAACTTAATTTATTTTATACATCAAGCACTTTACGCAAATTCCGAGACGAAAAGAGTTTCTTACTTTGTCTAGAAGCTTTCACGTCCGGTCCTCCCCCCTTCACAAATTGCTTTCTTACGATTAAAAATATAACTTTTCGTTGAACAAAATACGAACCTCACCTCACTAGCCTTTTAAAAAGCTTCCATCAATGCAACGTTCTTATCGTTTCAAATACGAACAACGGCAATATGCTAAGACTGTCTGTCTCCCTTCCTCGAGCAACTAACATCTACCACCGCCGAAGCTTCCTTTCCACGCGTAACGTGCAGTCAACCTCCTTCCGGATAGAAAGTCTTTCGTAATTCGTCAAGCTCTTGTCGCTCACGAAAGTCACTTATTCAAGCTCACGAAAGTCACTACATTCCTTTAAAATCACAAATTAAAACACACTCGTGAAATAATTCTTGCGTGTCCATTTTGACAGTCATTTAGAAGATAGTGGCGTATTCATCACCACTTTTACAAGAAACTAACGAGTTGAATCGCGTTGGTTCGAAGAATATTAATTCTCGTTTCGATTATTATTCGACGCAGTTTGTAACTGCTTTTGTGACAATAAAGTTTATTATTAAAAATCCACTTCTTTAACTTTTAAAATCGCCGCAAGTTCGTGATCTTCTCGCACTGCGAAATATTACCGGAAAACAATTCCTCCTTTAAACACGTTTCCGAAACGTTCTCAAAATGGCAATCCCACGGAATTAATATAAAGCAATCGGTGTGTGCAACCTAACGCTTCCAAGATACTTATACGAAGACCTTTTCTCCTGGTATTCTTCGTCCTAGGTTAGTTTCAGCTGGTCAGCGAGTCAGTCTTCCTTAGTCACGCGTCCCCCAATCAGCTGTCTCGTATCCGTCACGTCTCATCGCATTTAGTCAATAAAATAGTAGTAGTCTTTTCTCTTTCTAATTTAACGTCACAGTAACAGTATTTCGTACTCTTGTCTCTAGGTCATGTATGCGCGTCCAATTCTCGTCATGTCATTTCTTTCTTCTCGATAAAACTATGGTTATGGTCGCGTATGATCAGAGTATCTTTGTATAGTCTTCTATAAAAATCCCAACACGTAAGTCAAGTTTTTTTCTTTATTTACCACGGTTAGTCCAGAAAGAAAACGTTATTTGACTTCTATGAAGATTATAGTTTATCAATAATTTCCAATACAAGTACATACTCAACTCAAAAAAGGATGTCAGAACTTCCTAATCCCCTTAATAAAATAACCGTCGTTTTTCATAGCTGCTGATGGCAATTATTTGCAAAGTAGTGAAATTTGCAAAAATGCGCAATATAGCTTAGTTTGTGCTAGAAATGTTTCAGAAATATTCTAGTTGGATAAAATGTAATGCTGAAAATGCTGTTTCTAGCTAATCTTCGGAGAAAATGGGTATTGTTCGTGCGGTGCATATTAGGGAATACCAAAGTGTCGGGTATTGTGGACGGGGTAATAAGTCCCTACTTCGTTCTTTCAACAAAAACAATCTCTCACTCGGGTAAAATATTATTAACACTACTGAAATCACTCAACACTGCAAGACATTATTCGCGTATTACACAACATTCACATGAAATAAATTCATATTTCTCTACAATCTTTACAAAACATCACCGTTTTAACGAAATAAAATTGCAATGAAGAAATTGCTATGGAAGTGGTTATCAGCTGGAGCGTAGAAGGATATTTGGCAAATTGGAATATAATTCTAATAGCAAATGAATTCAATAATAATTTTTAAAATATAGTAAATCATGGCCAGAATCTCTCTCCTACCGGTTTGATCCCCAGGATAGACCCTGCCTGGATGTTGTGGTATGATGAAAAATCCCAACCTCACCGGGGATAAAACCCCGGCCATCCAGAGCTACGCAATCACTGAAAAATAACAATTCTCGAATAGATCAAATACAAATACGCTCATCCGTTATAAAAGCAGCAAATTCAGAAATATTTAACACTCTTTTATATTTGAAAAAGTTCTCATTTTGAATGCGGTGTTTTCCCGGCACGGTCAAAAACAGGCTATTAGTTCCCACACAGGCCAAAATTTATTTGTCTTAAAATCTTTCCTTTGAAGAATTTATTCGTATATAAGGAGTTAAAATATTATTATTGTATCATTAACGTAAACACTTTTCAAGCAAGTGAATATAGCGGAAAATAAAAGATGATTTCTTCGAAAACCTAATATTACTTTCTTCACAAAACTTTAATTCTTACAGCTCCGTGCTTATTTAATAAACTTCCAAACGATATAGATAATTCAAAAAGAAAATTTGTTTTCTGAAGAGGTTGCAAAAATGTTTGTTTGGAAAAGAAAATTTTGAGTTGCTTTCAAGAATAGTAAAAAGGCAAAAGCTGTATTAAACAGGCAGATCGTACATACATTTGTCTATGTTACGAACTGATCAAACGATTTTTTCTTGAGAGAGACCAAAGTATATTAAGAAGAAAACTTGATCGCTGATTTTTGCTTGTGTAAAAAATGTCAATGAAGGAACCTACACAGGCCGTAATAAACGATGTTGCCACACGAGCACAAGAAATCTCGCGCGTATTTAAATCTTCGTTTTTCAGGGATACAAACTCCACGCCATGCCACGGAAACGGCTGTTCTGAGACGCGGTCTTCGATTTACTAATATTCTTGTCTCCTCAACGGGATATATTGCTGATCTACGAGCACTGACGAAAATTTTTTTCTAGCGAGACGGCGCATTTCTCATCCAAGATCTCAGCATATTGTTTTATTGTGACTCACTTTCATTGACAGTAAAATGTACGTTATAAGTTAATAATTCTAAACATCTTTACAGGACAATGAATTAAAATTGCTATATGAATGAGTTTACTCTTAAAAAAATAAATTAGTGGAGGGTTTTAATGACAAACGTAAAATTTTAGATGCAAGTAAATGGTGTATTTTGAGTTACTGATATAACACGGATGAGTCACGAACTCAATAAACGTCGTATCATCTGATAAGACGACGAAACAAAATATATACAGCGAATCTTATTGAGTCAACATTTATCAAATGGAATTTGTGATAAGTAAATATTTCAAAAATGGAAATATAAAAAAGAACACAAAATGTTAAAGAAAAACTTTCAATTTTTTACACACAAGATGAAACATTCTTCTCAATTAACAATCATTTATAGTAATTACAAAAAAACAGGATGGATTCTGTATGCGCGCAATGTAATTTTATTCCGATTGATTTTTTTCATAACTGAATTACGTCTTCACAAGATTCGCTGGAACAGAACAAACAGAATTGTAGAATGTATTATATTGGCCACATAAGCTGTGATAAGGTTGAATTGGAAAGGGATGAGCCGGAAAGGGGCGTAAGTTGAGAACTCGGTTTTAAAATGTAGCACAAAAAGTAAGGCGTCACGTACTTATACCTCCTCGCTCCTACTTAGTAAGTAGCCTCTCAGTCATCTAGCACTAATTCGTGTAACGCCATCTCAATATTTTCATTTAAGGTTTGATCTCGATAAATGGAAATATGACAGACTAGTCCTTCTATCATGCTAAACCTATCACAAAATGAGAAATTATTGACCCCATACTTCTTGTAATTTATGTATCACCAACCAACGGACCGACTCAATTTCCTTTTTTTTACAAGCTTGGAAAAAAAATGTTTGTATAGTGTATTAATTTGTGGAGAATGTAAATGTTTTTTGAGGGTTCCTTGACTCTTACAGACCTTAGCGAGCCATTAAAAACAACTCCAGGACCCCCGTTATTGATTAGTCCCTTCCTTCAGAATAGCTTATCTAGAGAAAACACTATTTTTGCAGACAGGTAATATATTTTTAAACCACTCATTTTTATTTATTTATTTCATGTCTTATGGCGAGGTTCAGGCCATGAGGCCTGTTCTTCCACCGAACTGTGACTTGGGAAGGAGTAACGCTGGGATGCCAGAGAAAGTATGCTACCGAAAAGTCTGGAGTATGTGACGATTTCAACCGGGGTTTCCCTCACCTAGTAGGTCGAGCAGGGTTTGATCACTACCGCTCAGCGGTGTCGTGGAAACGGGAGACGTTTCCACTACACCATCGCTGTCGGTGTCACACCAAATGACAGAAAATTAAAGCGGCTGCATATGCAGACCCCCATGGCAATTCTTGGTCATTGACGTAGATGAGGTCATCGGCAAAGTCACTGAGATTTCACTCTATCTATCAAAACGAAATATCACTCGCTGACTAACTAATCACAAAATCTCAGAATCTACAAAGCCTACTTGAAATTTGGCAGACAGGTTTCTTTTAGTGTGTAGACATCCGCTAAGAAAGGATTTTACGAAAATCTCCTAAGGGTGTAAAATGGGGGTTGGAATGTTTTATGTATCCCACCATAACTGTAGAGTGCCTGGAACAATTTCAACCAAACGTGATACATAGATGACTGACTATCGGACAACAAGTACTGTAGAAGAAAGACTTCCCTGGCACCCCTAGGCAGGGGGTGAGAAGAGAATAACATGTACAATAATGAAAAAAATCCGATATTGGAATTGAAACCATAGTTGTCGGTACCGTTTAGAAGGATAAGGACGCCTTCGGCGTTTCGTAAGTTCACAATCAGTCCACATTGCAGATAATATAATCCTAGCACCCTTGGGGTAGGGGTGGGAATGAGACAGGTAAAAAAAGCGACCAATATTGTTATAAATCATTTTTTGGACGCTGAAGTGAAGCGACACCCTCATTGCACGATCACTCCCTTCAACGAATAAACACCCTTTGTATTAGGGTGAGAAGGAATACAATGTATAAATAATCGAAAGTGACCGATATTAGTGATGAGATCATAGTTTTCGGGGTCGATGGAATTAACAGTGACATTCTCGAAGACGTCGAAGTTCGCAATCTGCCCGTATAAAACGCAGTATCCCTAGGGAAGGGGTTACCATGGAAGTTATCGAACATGACATACCAGATATGAGACGATACCCCGTCGACCGATTTTCGGCTTCGCAGAGTTGATAGTAAAATCCCGATACCGTACAAGTCTAAATTCAGCCCTCATGGAAGAAAGACACCACTAGCACCCCTTGGGGAGGTGGAAAGTATATTCTGAGATGAATAATGGTATTGCCAATGTTATTATGTACCCTTCAGACCACATGAGGTGCCCGACACCCCTGCAGATGGGGCTGGGAAGAGTGACACGAAAAATTATCGAAAATGTCCACTAATAAATAATTTTACGAAAATTTATCCCTAAAGGAGTGAAATGGGAAATTGGTGTTTTCTACAAACTTTTCCTCAATTACATAAATAAAAATAAGGGGCAGAGGATACACACTAACACTATCAAAATTCTAACATTAATTGATAAAATTCTCACTGGATATCAATGGGAATGTGAGAAATAATGAAGTTGCAGACATATTACACAATTCACGTGATCAAAGTCGCGGAGACTTTCTTAGTACTAATATAATGTCAAATCAGTCTGGCTACAAGAGCTTGTCCTAAGTGTCTGTATCAATATACTCGTAATCTTCGAAATGCAAGCTGAGCTGAGAAATAAAGACAACGTCAAATAAGAAAGTTGAAACAATAATGAAATACAGTACAATAATAACTATCGTACATGCAAACTAGCTACGGAAATCTGTTGTATCAGCAAAGTGAACTCTTTCGTGACAATTCCGAGGTTCACAAAAAATATTAAAATAATTTAAGCACGTAAGACATGAACTGTTCAACACACGTCACAACTACATACAACCTTAATTACGTTATACTGAATGCTTGCTTATTGTATAGTATCAATCGTATTTATAAATACTTCTGAAAATTGGATGATTTATCTTCTATTTTAATTTTTCATAAAGTGACGGAAATTATGTAAAAATGTTTTCTACAGTTACATAAAAATTGCCATATGCTTCTAGTGTACCATATTAAGAACGTGGCGATGTCCGTGCAATTTACCATCACGATAACATATGACACAAACTTTTAGAAGATATTGTAAAAATAAAAAAACGCCAGATTTTTATTTTATATATATTATTTTAAGTGTAAACTTATTTTGATTTCCAACAAATTTGAGAAAATTTTTTGACACGCTATGCAGTAAAGAAGGGACTTAATATGAAGGGGAAAGTACAATATTTTTAAGGAACAAATTGAAAAATCTTACCAGGCTCTACTTTTTTGACTGACATCTGCTTAGCGCTGAGTATATCGATCTTTTTAAGCCAAGCTGTGAATTAGACAACTGATGTAAATCCGATGGTGGTCCAGATTACGGTGTTAGAGTAAACGATAGATCCAGATCGGGTAAGATCCCACGTTGATTCACCTACACTCAGTAATTTTCTTCATAATTCAATTTACATAATTTTTGTTGAACGTTTAATTGATTTTTGATTTTTTGAGTTTTTTTTTAAATTTGTGATAGATTTACGGTGTGCATCCGGCTTAGCCTCGAGCAATTGGAAAGTATCCTCAAGAGTTGATTACCTGAAAGGCAGTTTTTCTTTGGCACATACTTTACTGGATATACCAACATAGGTAGGCATTGTAACTGCAGCATGATCAGCTACGAGCATGAAAACTTTGTGAAAATTTTCATGCTTATTCGCTGTCTCGCCGTCAACCACAAAAAGAACTACCAACTACTTTAGTAAATTACATGGCTAACCTAACTATCTACATCAAGTAGATGACACGGCTACTGTTCTTTGGTGTGGCTCACTATTCTTCTCTGTGCAATACGATCTTAAATAACTCCATAAACTTTGCGATGAATACATTATGACAATCTGCTTCATCCTCTTACATTATGACAATCTGCTTCATTCTCTATTATCCAATCACTTTGTCTCATACAATTTAAACCGTATTAACATCGTGAATCTTGATAAATATTTTTCCAAAAATTGCCTTTTTGGACACATTATTGCAAAAACTGTTGTTTAATTTCGTCATATTCGGTTCTCCACATATATCATACGAAAATAATGACACAAACGTTTCATTAATTGATTAAAAATGAAACTTGAATGAAAAAGTAAGTTAAAATTGAATTAAAAACGATTTTTGTACAAGCCAAAAATATAGATCCTGGAGGGATATAAATACCACTCCTTTTTTAGATACTAAATGAGAATATGATGTTCATATAAAAATTTGTAACCATGTTGACTTGGTGTGGAATTACTCATTTTATATAGACCGGGCAATGGGGAATCGACTCAATTATAAAGTCCAAAAACTTTTAAGAAAATATGGCGTAGTTTTATTGTGTAAAATATAATAACCTAAGACCCTCTATGTCTTTTGAAGGACCGTAGAGGAAATCAATTTTTTGCAATAAGCCCTCAAAGTGCGCAATTTGCGATTTTTTTTATATTTTTCGTTACAAATAAGAAATTAGTTAAACTGTTTTCGATAAATAATAAGTTGTATTTTTTGTTCTCGGTAGTGATTTTGTTAATTATTTGAAATTGTTTAACATAATGTTTAAGTAAGGGACGTTTACAATAATAAAAGTTGTGGGCAAAACGCGTCTTGTATCTTTTGTTTTCACTTGCTTCATACCTGGTTGCGCGACTTCAAAATCACTCTGCATCAAAAAACCCGTATGTTATTTAATTACTATTTTTAATTATTTTTTGTGCAAATTTTGTGCAAATTAATTTATAGTGCAAATTATTAAAATACTAATTGCATTTGCAGTATTGTCAACAAGTTGCAAAGTTTGTATAAACAATTCTTATTACAAAGTAGATTTGTGTACATTTTCAGAAAAACTGGTTTTAACGAAAAACTTAAAAAAAAGTTGATTGTTTTAAAAACTACAAAATCTTACGTTCCACAATTTTTTCGCTAGAATCGTTATTTAACCTGTAAAAATGTAATATTTACATGTGATTTATTGTTTCATTTGAACAACTCTTTTCAACTATTTAGCGCTGATTGATCACAAAATTACTATCAGTAACAAAATTACCTATCGAATGCTGTTTGGGTAATTTCTTACTTGTAGTAAACAAAGGTTCAGTAATGTTTTTGAAAAAAAATAATACTAACTCCACTTCTATTAGTCGTAGAATAATTTTTGTTTCTTTTATATTTGTGTAATGTGCCAGACTTCAAGGTGTTCAAAATTAGATATTCGCACAATTAATTGCGGAGAATCCAACTTGAATTGTTTAGTACCGAAAAATACCTCTTTTTTGACATTAAAAATAGGGATGTTATTATCAACTGGTCCTTGGCAAATTATAAGGGGACAAACTATAGGATCCTCCAAATAATTTCCACTTTGGTTTAGGACATTACAACAATTTTTGGCATAACGCAACAATTGCTAACAAAAAATGTCGGGATAAATAAACGTATCTCAGCAACTAATTAACGGACAGCGAGCATTGTTATATTGTTTTTGTTATTACTAGGACTAAATTTTAAAACCATAAAAAAGAATGTCTCTTGCAATAATTATTGTGAAAAAACAAAACAAACGAAGCAGTAATTTTGTAAGTTTTTGCAATAACTAATAGTCGAATTTGAACCAACGACGTCTCATTTTATAGATCCTTTAACACCTACTACTCGCTTATTTATATATTTTTGTTTTGAATCAATACCAGTGTCACTAGAATTATTAGCAAAAGGCAGCAAATATTTATAGAAGATTACATAACACTACAAAATAATTAAAATTTTAAGGATTAAAAATAATTCGTACTTTACACAATAAAACTACGCCCAACTTTTTTTCCCTTTTTCTCCCCATTGGCCTGGCCTCTAACATACGGTGCGTGTTCTAATTCATAAATAATTCCAAGGTAGCGCTGAAAGCAACCACACCCGCAATACCATTGGTTGAACGCCTCTGCGAAAGTATCATTTTCAAACTTATTTTTGTCGATGTTCCTTTTAAGATAATGCTAATATTTCTCCGTCTTCTTCTTTAATAGTGTTTTGTTTATTTGCATAGGTTTAAATCTATTATTACGTAATCGTTTTCTTCTTCTTGGGTTAACGCTGTCAAATTTGATGAAATTTAAAGAATAGAGGTGTTTTGAAATGGAAAAACTATCTAAAGTGATCTCATTTCCAAAATAAAGATTTTGTGATTTTTTAAAATATGATTAAAACAGGAAAGTATTCCAAAGAATACTTGTAGATAACTTGATTGTCTAAAATACGAGGATGAAAAACTCACGGTCTCCTGAAGCCAAGTGAGAAACACATTTCAAGAGATGTCTACACCCACCTCAATACAATAAGACAAGCCAATGAATCATTGATGTAGTTTTTATCATTTAATCATTGTCATATGTTTAATCATATCAGGTTTTACCATTAAACGTGTACCGTTAAATTGTAAGTATCATTAACCATTTTTACACTTTGTTAAAACTAAAATTGTCGTCCAAAAGTTTACATCAAATAACTAATTTTTCATACAAGTCCAAAAAGATTGTTCGTCATACGTTGCCCCTACAAAAAAAACTTTCAAAAAAAAAAGAGTCTACTTAAATTTGATCATCCTTTTTGCTTGAATAGCAAAAAATTAGTAATTCAGTACTTTTTTTTTTCATTTCATTTATGACTTATTTGTTACTTGTTTAAAAATATTAGTACATTGCGACTAACATGCATGGCTTATTACAAAGTATAGGCAGTAGAGGAAGTTACTGGAGATTATATCCATTACTGGGGTTTGATATGGAGTTCACATTGCTCATTCGAGACAGAAGCGGAGCTACTGAAACCTTTCTACAAAACTACACCACCTGACAAATTCAAGCTCTAGAACATATTCGTTTCAAACAGTTAATGTAAAACGTCCACGAGACATTCATAACAAAACAAAGTTAAACAGTTAGTTCGTGTCACATACCAAAACCATGAACGATGTGTAAGAATGGCAAGTCATCAACGACGCACATAATACTGAAGTCATGCAAAAGCAATCTGCAAACAAATAAAATGCTCCGCCTTCAACACACACGCACACACAGAAAGCAACCACCATGCCCTGACGCAAAACGATTTCGGAGTAAGGCATTTCTTCCACGGGCAGGGAGTCATGCAACACCCTTAAACATGCGGCAACACAAACAAATATAGAGAATGTACGAACCAGCAACCGAGGCAAGTCGGGGCGCTGTTGCTGAAACAAGAGAGACACACTGTACTGCGCTGTTGGAATGGTGGAGGAGGTGGAGCATGGAGAGGAACATGGAACATGGGCTGATTCCTCAGAAACACACAGCGATAATATCACATCCAAAGTTCGCAATGAAGGCTACTACAACTTATTTTTAACACATTTAGGACTTCAAGTAATTTTGAAATAAAAAGGTAAATGTACAAAACATATCAATAAAGTACTTGCTGACTCAAATTTAACAATGTAAGTATTTTGAGAACATTTCTTCACACATTGGGATATTTCTCTAACAAATCTAATAAACTGTCTCGCCGATACGATTTCGTTTTACTTAACATTAACTTACTCGCTCGATGAGGTCAAATGTTTTCCAGCATTTATGGTATTTGATGAAGGGTTCATTTCTTAGTAAATTCCTGAATCGTAATACCAAACACAGAAAGACACAATTCAAATAAAGTATTTAAAATGCGTTTGACAACAACGTTTGCGAGTGTGATAACATCCTTTTATACGAAGAGTTGGTAGAAAAGGATCTGAAACCAATGTATTACTGCGAACAGTGAAGCGCACCTTTAATATACTTCCGTAACAACAGTTAGCTTTTCTTATCTGACTGCACTTTCTCAATGTCACCCTTTCCACACACACACACCGGTTCCCTTCTACCTCTTCCCTCGACATGATACACCCCCCACCATATTCAAGGGCTGAGCTCGCGCACTGCATTATTTCCATATTTCCCGACTCCTTCAGCTTATATTAAAAACTGTGAGGCACACCGCCCGCACGGCTTTCCAGAAACTTGGAAGGACGGCCGCCTCGCTCCCTCACAACAGCCAACATTCCTATCTGGTTGTCGCGCGATGGAAGGGAGCAGAGGAAGCGTTTGCAAGCGATTGTATGCCATGCTCTACGACTGCTTCTTCTTTGTCCTCCGCTTCCATTCGCTTCAGAGGCATTCAAAGGCGAGGGCGTCTTCTCTTTTCTTAGCAAGATACGAAAGGAAAACAAAGTTGTCGTCTTTCGCGCGCTCGCCGCCACGTTCCAAAGACCACTGTTAGCATATTCATGACGAAAACCTTTCAGAGGGATGTTGGACAACAGCTGCAGAGAGGGTGAGCAGGCGATGCAAATTTTAAATGCAGTTGCACAGGACAGCAAGGGCTACGAGTCAAGTACGAGTGCGCCTTGTACAGTGTACACTCACGACACGAAGTGACCATCGTATGAGCCGCACATGCGCCAACGGCGACCACTATTTTGCGTTTCACGCATTACGAGCTGTTTTTGTAGTTTTACCGCCACCATTATTCATTTTCAATCCTTTGCTTTTATCCCCCCTAAGTATTGATCAAACAATGTTTAAAAAGAAAAGAAAGAAAAACTGGTCAGCTAGTGAAACACTTCTTAAAATTACTTTCGGTTTGGTTATTTATTTCTCTTTCAATCAGACGCGTAGAAATAAAATAATAATTAATAAAACCTCAAGGTGGTTTCCTGTTAGTTTCTCATATCTTGGGGAAACATTTTTTTTTCATTACGTGGATAAATTATTAAAGCAAATTAAATTGCCCTTCAGAAAATAAAAACTGTGTTCACGCAACCATGGATTAAGATGTCAGAAATTTAATTACCACCTTCCTACGGATCCTATCAAGTGCATCAGCTATTATTATTATTATTATTATTATTATTATTATTATAATACTCGCCATCGATTACAAGTATTATTGGTGGGCAAGCATCGAGGATTTTAGTTGAAAAAAAACCAACGATGGCTTCTTATTTATCGTACAGCGAAACTTTCGAGTTGTGGGCAACAGCGTTTCTACAAAGAGAAACGAGTGTTCAAAACATGAAACAAATTACGAATATTTCTATGGCAAAGTTATCCTTCAATGCACTGAGAGAAATATGAGGAAAATTGGAGACGAAACGAAATCTAAGGTAAAATGTAAAGACAAAGTATAATTTTGATGAACGATTGCACATTTAAGTAACGCATAATGTTAAAATTTATATTTAAGTTGTATTTCTGGTTGTGTGAATATGATTTGCAAACGTATGATTGCATTGTAAATGATTTGTTTGAAGAAAAAAACAAGATATTGATAAGTAACGAAATTAATTTGATACATTTAATTATCCCAAACAGATTAAAGGTATACTTTTTCGTTTGATAAAGTAATTTGATGTAAGGTTAAAAAAATATTTTTGTGCCATTTATGTGAGCAATTTTAGAAGGGTTTTCTATGATTTTTGTAACAGTGAAAATTAGAAATATTTTCATTCAAAAAACTAACTTAACTACTAAGTAAATTTCACTGTCAATAAAGCTGTTGCAAACTGCGTATGGCCACGTGAGGGCAATAAAGGTATTCTCCGGAAGCAGGCAAGCGACCATCCCACCAACTCCGATCAAGGCAGTTGCACATTCAATATTTCTAAAAGTAGTTATGTAACAAATACATTCTGTTATCCATTTATTTTTTCTAAATAAATCGTAAGTTATTAAATACAGGAAAAATTCGATTTTAATGACAATAAAATCATTAATGACAATTAATGACACTCCCACATATATAAATCCACCTCTACCCGAAGGAACCGGAGAAAATCTAGGGCCAGGATGGGGTTATATAGATAATTTACACAACCGTGTGAAGATTGCGTACAGATAGAAATAAACTATTATGAACAAATAAGGAACAAAAACGTATGCATGAAAAAAAAATCTTAATTTAATCAGTATTAAGAGTACTATAGCAATATAATCATATAAAAAATTAATATTTATTGGTAAACTGAAACTCATTAACTTCTTTTATAAAGATAAATATGGACGTTAACATAAAATGGAATTTAATGATATTGCCTTTTTGGTTAGTTTAGTCCCGTTCGTCTGAATAAACATTCTTGTAACTTCGCGGCTGATGAAAGGCACGTGATGTTTCTTTTCGAGACTTTTCTTTTTTCTAAATACTTTAAGCAGAGAGTGGCGGCAGACATCTGTTCTTAATTGTGCGTATAAAATAGAGAAGTTAATAACGGACGTTGTGCGTTTGTGCGTTATTCGAATTCCTTAATTCATTTCGTCCCCGAATGTACGCGATCAGAAGTTAACAGATGGAACATGTTCGTCGTCCTCGCGTGGTGCGTGATGTGTTCCCGAATGAACCCTCGACGGACAGATGCGAGTGATATACGAGAAGCAATCTGGTCAAATATTTAACCAACATAATCACGTGCGTATTTAGTATTCAACTGTATCACGTTGTCATTAGTTATCCTGGATTATGAAGTGAAAAACTGTTGTTGACCACGACGCGTGAACTCGCATTTGTAGAAATGAAAAATGCTTAAAATGTTCGCCTTCGTATTGTAAGAGATATCATGAGGAACGAGCGAAGGGGAGGGGTTAGCAAAGCTCCAGCCTGGGCCAAACAGGGCCAAGGACCTGTGGGACCTGTATTTCTGCCCAAATCTCTTATTTGATGTTTTTCTCGTTCGCAACTTTTTTTCTATTATATGTAAGTGAGAATGTGAGAGGTAATGTAAATTTACTTTGTTTGTAAATGTTGGTGCATATGTTTGTAAATAAATTTACGTAAAAAGACTAAATTGGAAACTGACAGATTATCAATATTTGCGTCTGTTTTCTAAAGGAATCTACTTGATTTTTAAAGAGAAATGTCAAAACGATTAGAACACATATCTTTTCCCACGCTTTTCACATTTGAAATACTGCTCCAATTGTCTTCCAGCATATTGCAAGTGCTTTACCCGACGGGAGGTGTCTATTATTGACGGGAGGTGTCTATTATTGACGAGGGGTGTCTACTATGTACATGTATGATGTCCCAGGAACATATCTTTCCTTTTTTTAAACAAGATTTAAACAAGAAACTCTGACAGTCGACTTAATTTTACCAGCAACATTTGAGCCTTCAATGATCTCCCGTCCACAAACTACCCCTTTATACTTCAATTCTCCCAGGCATTCCCAAAGAAATGGGTGCTGAATTTGGGTTGATTTGAAAATGGCATGTGATTAACGATATCCCATTCCCTATTACGTATTATCTAATTTTCTTCTTTTCTATTCCAGATTACTTTCGAGGTGTGTTAACATAGATGTAAATTATCATTTTATAAACCTTTGAACGGATTTTTTTTGTAAACTATACGCGTCAACACAATAACTCCATGATACACCCTTACAAGCAACTAACAAGACATTACCGGTCGATGATAATGAATATAGAACATTTATCTATATAAATAATAGAACTAAGAACGTGACCCTATATAAATACTAGAACAGGACGTGACAATGAACTCCATTATATAATAAAGGATTGGTTACGTTAATGATTAAAACTCATTTCATACAATTTTCATTTTAAGCTCTCGAAATATAAAACTAAGAAGGGACACTCGAAATACAACGAAAGAGAAGGACCAAATAAGCAGAAGCCATAGGTGGGCGGCGCGGCATATCCTCCCCTCTTCTTTCACTGAGAGGCTTACGCTCCTGCAAGCACAAGAGACCCTTCGCCCCGGTGGCCCTTCTCGTAAGCTCATTTATTCACAGTCTAATTACTTTAGCGGTAGGAGCCGGCGGCAGCACCAACACTTGCGACCAAGCGGCCGACTTAAAGGGCTCAGAGTTTCTTCTAACAACGCTACACAATGAATTCCCAACTCATGAAACCACTAGTTGGCGTCATCCCCGTTCTAAGCTAAATGATGTCTCTCTCATTTCTTTATTAATTGACACATTTTTCACCTAAACAACTAAAAACAATCACCATTCTGTGAGTGACTGTAGGACACCTGACCGCCAAATATTAAAAGATGTGAATTTGAGCTGATACTTGGTTCTTATGATCTTTCGGCTACACCAGAACACACGACGCCAACATCTATCTCTTTTCGACTTATTTCTGCAACCTATATTGATAGTATCGTAACTCCTCTTTCCTCTTTAACGCAATATATCTAATGAAAATATTTTCTTTCTTTAACCAAGGATAAAACTAACATTCATTTATTCGAAAGAAATAATTTGTACAAGTTTGTTCTTCAATGATGGGAATAGGAAGTTGGAGAAGGTGAAGTTCCGTCATCCGCGAATGCATACGCGCGGAAAAGTAAAAAGAGGTCTCACACTGCATCGAGCTAAGACAGATCTCCAGACGAAGAAGAATGGTGGACAGAGAGGAACATTCGCCGGCCACAGAAGACCGGGGAATCACACGGATTTGGACTGAGGGCCAAGGGTTGTTACACGACGCTCACAAGGTTGGACTAAAGTCGCTCGTGAAGTGACGTCACTGCGCGGAAGTCGGGAGTATCTGCGCCGTTCAAGATAATGAGTTTCGGTGGACGTCGATTTCATTATCGCTTATTTATGCCACTTGGAATAGTTATCACGTTCTATAAATAACTGTATTGTTGTTTAAATACCTGAAGAACTCTTTGAGGATTGTTGTGGACTAGATGAAATGTTTTTATCGTAATCTATGTAATTAAAACCTTCAAAAACAGAAAAAAAAATTTTCATTTCATTTGTGACATGAAAAGTTTAGTGGTGTGGAATTTTTTGGCCAAGCATATTTCTTTTAAGTGGGAGATGAAGCTAATGGAATAAGCTATTTATTTCACTCTAAGACCTTTCCATGCGTGTTTATTTTTTCCGTAAATGAGTGTCGAATTATTATAAAATTCGTGTCAGCTGGATTGTATCGAAAGGAAACATACGCCAGCGTGGCAAAATGGGCTGATCTAATTTATATTATGGAGTAAGTTTCGCATGTTTCTAACTCCTTAATTGCAATGTAATATCTTTTACCCCTAAACCATCCTTGATTTCAAATATTCTGCTACATATTTTTTTAAGAAGTAGAAGTAGAAAAGTTAGGGGAAGAAGAAATTTTTGATAGATATGTTAGGAAGGATGTATCACATGTATTTGGCACTAAAACCCTGGTATTAGGAATAACGGTAGAGGGTCTGTACGGATAACTAATAATAAATAAATAAATTCTGTTATTCCAAAAATTAAGCCAACGGGAATTTCAATAATGCTTTATAGAATTACGACGGAACAGAGATTCGGAAACTAAAATATTTACTATCACATTTATCAATGGACAATCCCCGTTCCAATTTCGAAAAACACATTTCACTCTCTTAACACGCCGGGGGTAAAAACGCTAATAAATAGTATATTGTCACGCAAATGGTATTCGAGAAACGAGCTTTATTTATAAACAGAATTTATAAACTGAACACACTCTTTATACTTCACGAATAATAAGTCGCAAATACAGCACCGTCAAGTAAAAATTTACATCGATGTTCAAAAAGCAAGGAATAAGTAACATAACACGAAATTCTTGTTGCTCCCAATGATAGAGCGAAACTAATTAAGAATGACGTTGTAGTGCCCTGATTGTAATCGCACTTCCCCAGCATCTAAGCATGACTATAATATTTCAACAAAAGTTCCGATACTCTTCTATTAACATACCTTGTCCCTCTTCTCTCAACAGCTATGAGTGGCTACATAACTAAAATTCCAGCTGAGTATTTCCCTTGTGCAAGTATGGGCAAGCTTCTCCTTCGTCAAGTCTTCGAGTTCGAAGTGTCAAAATACTACAAAAATTAGTTCCTGTATATTGTAAAATCTTTTAACTAATTTAGTACCCAACTGTGGTACATTTTTCATATCAACGTAAACTGCATCTAATGCTCTTCATTTATATTAAGAAAAATTTTACTTAGCTTTGTAGGTATGATGATGCACAAACGCAGAGAGTTATCCGTAACACAACGCTGGGGTAGTCCGCTCAGCTACGTCACGACTCTGTTCCCCCACCAACTGAAACTGCGACTAGGCGGCAAATGCTGACTTCAAAGTAATGAGACAGCCTTTACTATTGAGGTCCAGACTTGGGACTAGAAGGGGGTCACCGGGAAAACCACTAGTTAGTGACCCCAGTATAGCAGCCTCTTTCCTCAGCAAGACCGCAAAGCAGCTGGACTTGCAACTCCGCGGATTCGATTCCTGCTGTCTACAATTGTTCCTAATGTATTTAACTCTAGCGAAAAGGAAAACAATACCCCTCGACAGTCCCGCGTGAGAGTGAACCCTGACAAGCCATACCCATGATGTACCGGGACTTGAGCGGGGAATGACAGTCCGGTCCCGAGTACACGGATTTCTCACTCATGCATGATCGGCGTTTCAGAAAGTACTACCCCGAACAGTCTCTGTGCGGGGATAAGATATGATACTGGCAGCTTTAACTTATGTCGGGTGTCTTTTAAGCAAACCCAGTTATAGGCGTGTACTATACTTTTTAACAAGAAAAACAAATGATTACCTCATATATTGAGAACACACAAATGTTCCACAATTCTCACCATGTAACATTGAAAATATCTTCAAAATATTTACAAATTTCGAAGAAAAATAACTTTGGATATGAGAGCACTGATTTTGAAGTTTTCATTTATGTATAATTCATACGTGTGAAATTAATACTATATTATTCGTTTAAGAATAATTAACTTTTGTGTATTTTTCTTTTATTTCCACTGTTAGTATTATTTTAACCCTGGGTTGGCGTTACTTTAGCTGTCAATAGCTACAGGTTGAGTGCATACAATGACAATTTTAGAAATATCCTTGAGTTGTAGAGAACGGAGACAACTCAAATATCTCAATTACTTCCAATATGTCATGAAATTTTCTAAATTTTTTGAATTAATTACTTTTTAACAATAAAATTACTCCAAAAATTAACAACTTTTCACTAAAACATTGACATCTGTAAAGCGCTCAAATCAACAAAATAGCAAGTAATGTAGTAATAAAGACGAAAATGAATTTTAATCTCATTTTATCTCTTGTTTCTCATGATTATTTTCGAAAACAGATCAGAAAACTGTCTTAAAATAAATATTCCAAAATTGAAGGGTAAAAATATTTAGGGTCCCTGATGAATGAAAAACCAACTTAATAAAAATAAAACTTCGCTTTTTGCTCACCAACAAACCGCAGCAGAATGTTTCCGACGAATAGCGAAGTTCATCGCCCGCCTAGCGCCGATCTCGTTTCGAGGTATGTGAGAATGCAAACGTTGCGAATGAGAGAGACGGAAATTGGCAGTGGATGGGCGTGTGCCTACCGAGTCGGAGCAGAGCACGTGTGAGAGCGACGCGAGGGTGCGGAGAGAGAGAGAGAGAGAGAGACAGCGTCTGTCGGGAGCCGCTCGCTCGTCTACACCTTTGTTTGAGCAGCAAACACGAGCTGCGGTGGTATGGATAGGTGTCACTCGAGAGGGGGGAGAAAGCGTTCTATTCTCAGTGGCATGCATCGCCAGAGTGATATAGCAGAGGAAAGGGAGTTCACAGCGCAATGTGTGGCAAAAGTGGCAAGGGGAAGGATGGTACTAGAGCTATGCTCATTACAACCATTATAACACTCGAATCACGCTTCTTATCCACATTTCTTATCTCTTTTTCTCCCTATATTATTTCCTCGATTAAATTTCAATAGTTGTGTTCTGAACTCCATTTCGTTTATTAATTAACACCCCCATCCGAACATTAAGCAAGCAATTCAATTTTTCATTTTCAGAGAATATATTACGTTATTCGCACAAGTCTCGTGTAAAACACGTCATAAGAAAAGCAATTAGCATGAGTTCTCAATTTTCATGTGATACGAGTAAAAATACCACAAGACCTTCTTGGTTCGATGCACATCAACATCAAGGAATCAATTCACGTTGTAGTAGAGGTTATGTTAGCCAATGTAGCTTTGGATCTTCTTCCCCACTTCCCTTTGTGAACACATCTCTTTGAACACAGAGAAACGAGACATTCTCATGTATGAGACGTATTGGATTTGGATTTTGTGCGTGCGTGGTGTGTCGTAATCTGGAATATCATACGACTACAGCTGGAATATCCAACAATCCTATCTAAGACTAAGAAGTCGATCGGAACAAATAGTTGGCAAATTTCAGCTTTGTATTCAGGAGGCGACATGGAAAGTACACCAAGAACATCGACATAAGGTAAGCCGCTGTAGAATAACAAAAAACAGCGGCGTCAATCCGGAGTACGAGGGGGAGAAGTGCCTAGCCTTGCCCTGCAGGGTTCGAACGCGGGACAAGAGAATTGTCTTACGCTCTGCACGTCCCTTCCTCCCTCGCCAATGCGCGCCACAGCCAATGCAAATATTGACTTGGTTCGCGCCTGACTGGAAAGCACACTAATAGCCCAGTCGTCGTCGCCTGCAGCCTCCGTAGCAGCTCTTCGGATCCGTGGGCGGTATGGCGCAGATGCCCGAGAACCCGCGACCTCAACAAGCTTAAAGAGCGCATCGACTGCTGACTATATGTATCCTAAGACATACGAAGGAGTGCAGTCTGCAGATAACCTCATATCATAGAAAACAAGTGAGAGGTCGCAGTACAATAAACTGGCTAGTATGGACACGTAAGGCCACTCTGTTTTAGAAGCTGGTTGAAGTTGTGTGTTGTAGTTTTAATATTTTATTGGTGTCCAATAGTAAAACAGCCCAGGTTCCAGACAAATAGGACGACAGAAATAATAATGGTGTGGAAAGATGACTCAAAGTAATGTTTATTGTGATCTTATTTTAATTTAATGATTGACTTTCCCACCCACGGGATTAATATACAAAATGGGGAGCAGTCAAAGGAGAACAAAAATGTTTGCGAATGAGTGAATCCACATTACTTTCACCATACGAGCGCATTTCCTGCAGCTGTGTACTGCAGCTGATGCTGTGAAACTCAATGCAGATGTCCACAAACTCTACCCGAGTTTAAATTGTTGGATGTATACTTAGAAGTTTTATCTTTCGACTTTTATCTGCCTAAGAATCCGACCTGCGATACTCTATAGGAAAATTAGATTTATTTCAACGCAAAAAAGGTTTAATGATGACACCTTTCTGCTTTGAGGTTCTATCATGATTTTTCCACACAAATAATATCTCTAATGGAAAGTTATGATAGAACTGCAATTGTAGTATAATGCTCACAGCATAATTAGAGATACAAAATTAGCTGCAAAAAACTAATAATTCCACCTTAATCTCCCAAAATGTTATAGAAGAATGGATCACCCCAATAGTGATTTTTTGCGTTAACATTGGAAGATTTTAAATTAAAACCTTGGTTATACATATAATGATAGACTTCAAAATTGGCTCTATAATAAGACACCACTCTAAGTCCAAATCATAACATATTTGTACTTAACTTGGAATTTACGGAGGAAATATAAATAAGTATTGAAGTAAAAGTTACTGACTGCAAGTTGAAGAAATGGATTTTCTTGAAGAAATATTCCTGTTCAAGATCATTTGTAAAAGTTTGAATCAGTAAAGAATTCACACAGCCTACTTCAACCGCCTTGACGAAAGCCTTTAAGCTATATTTATGCTGCATATTATGATGATTCACTGAAAATGTCTTGACAAGCACTGCCTCTGAGTAAAGGAAAAGATTTGTTACAGATTATTCACATGTTATAGACCTTTCTTTTCAAAAATGAAAGCAATAAAATGTATTGCAGTACTTTAAATTAAGTATATGAAAGATAAAAACTGGTAACGTTCTCAAAAACTAAGTTGTTCATTAACTCTGTTCTTCTTTAAAGAGGTTCATCTGATATAGAAAGGAAAGAAAACATTTCAACACTTGTCCTATTAGGCTCTCAAAGAAAAAAATTATTTCAAATTCGCATATATTTGTCAAATAAGAGAAATAATTAGAAACAAGAGACGGTGTGGGAGGTGGAATGTCAAGTGCTCTGGCACCGGGGCCCAACGAAAGATGTAGGAGTTATCAAAGACGACGATGACGATTCAACAACATTGTCCCACTTGTTCGAAATCTCTTTCGCATGCTGTCACAATTTGCTCACCGCTCATTCGCTATCAGCTCCTTCGATGAACTTACACGTGGTAATAGAAACAGGACAATACAAGAGTGCTCGAAAGGCGCAAAAAGCGTCAAGGCGCAGAACATGAAACACGAACCAAAGCTTATGCGTTAATGTATTTAATATTCCTTACGAACTCAGTTATAGATTATAAATTTCAAAGAAATATTCTTAAATTTTTTGGTATTATTTTCCTGAATCATTTACTTTCTTTCATGGGCGACCCGTGGCGCAGTGTGTAACGCGCTCGCCTTCTACCTCTGGGGACGCCGGTTCAAACCCGGTCCGATCCAAGTAGAATCCGAGGTGGTGGACGGAGCGGTGCTCGCGGCAGGTTTTCTCGGGGTTCTCTCGGGGTTACTCCCGTTTCCCCTGCCTATCATTCCACCACAACATTCACTCATAATCATTCACACCCATTTCATCTCACAATCACCGCTTCAGGGGAGGCGCGTCAGGAAGGGCATCCGGCGCCATGAGTATTCCCCAGCTACAATTAACGAAGCATCATATCCATCCCCATTCGCCGACCCCAATGAACTGGGAATAATAAGGCTAGGCTAAACATTTACTTTCTTTCATCTGGAAAATTCCAAAAATAAATTATTCAGGAAAATACTACAAAAAAAGCAGAGCCAAATTCTATCTTCGCATTAATTTACACGGTGTATGTCTGACAACATTTTCCCATCGATTTAAATAATCTACCATCGTTTAAAAAATGAAGTATTTACACATCAGTGAAGTTTTCTTCATACAATAAATACTATTTCGAGCTATGCCATTATGACTTCTAAGGACCCAACAGAATACTAAAAATGAAAGAGTTTAACTTCACACCTTAATTATTTAAAACAAAGCAAAGATTTGATTCACAAAAAATGTTCTTTAAAGAAATTTGTATTTTCATGATAATGAGTGAACGCTTTAGGAACGACGAAGATTTTTCATTAGATCATTTCAGTATGCACGAAACTGCATCGGAGGCAATTAAATAGATTTTCAAAAACGAACATTTGCTGGAGACATTTGGACGTTTAACCTGTAGGTTTGATTAAGGTGATACTTAAAGTTTATTAATAATAAGAAAAATATATTTCGACATGTTTTGCGGTAATTAAATAAAACAACTCAATAATTGATTTAATTCACAGTAACAGAGACACTTAGATTATATTAACGTTAAGATGAATATGCTTCAAAATAAAGAGCAATCCTAAAACGTTTAAAAATGTAATGCAGAAGTTTGAGAAGAGCAGAAATATCAAATGATGTTGGGTTTGTAGCAGTGCAGAAAAAGAAACTCACCCCGATGATGGCGTTCAGTTCCGTCATGGTGACTTGTTTGGCGCGCTCCACAGCAGACGCCACTTGCTGTTGGTGCTGCAACGGGGACACAACATTGTCTTAGAAGAATCAGTACGAGGAACAGAGTTTAAAACCGTTTCATACGTCACTCAATCAATAGTTGCCCTGTAGTGCAAAATCTACATTCAATGTCCCTATAAAGTTCGGGATCGTTCATAAATTACGTCACGCGATCTTTGAGGATTTTTCACACCTCCCCGACCCCCCGTGTCACTCTTCGTTATGTCAAACCCCTCCCTAACGTGACGTCACAAATCGACTTTTCCCTCCCATGATAAACAGTAATCCCCCCCCACCAATCATAAAATAAAAACTGGTAATTGAAAGAGAAATTATAATCATTCGTATACCTAAGACGATTATAAAGTTTGAAGGTATCACACGGAAAAAATTGAAATTAAAGTCTCAATTTTCAACATTATGTAACGTCACGACCCCTCTCATCACGAACCGTCAGGTTTCGCCGAACTCCAAAATCCTTCTCTCAAGACGATGACATAAAAAGGGATCGTTCATAAATTATTTCAAAATTATAATTTTCATTAGTGTTCGCAAAGTAAAAAGTTAATATTCAAGTCATTCTAATTACTGACAATTAATTACATGTAAGTCTCCGACAAGTGTGCGTGAATATTTAACGCAAACATACAATTGAACAGTAAACATAAGAGTAAATATTGATGGTGTAAATTAACTTCGAGTACTATAGGAATATAGTTTCAATGTCTCTACTTGTGTAAGGAAAGTGTAACACTTACCTCCTGAGATAAGAAGGGAAGGATCTGCGCAATGATGGCGTTGAGTCTCTTGGCAATTTCCGTCTGGAACAAAGGAAAGCACTCTGTTAACACTTTGTAAGCACTCTTTATAATTCATATAAAGCACTGTTCTAAGACTCCACATGCAATTACGTTAGTTTAGCGACGCACACCTCTTGGAACAAATTTTCATCAAAAATCGAGTTGGAATACATGTGAATGTGTGTCCGGAAGAACACTAACAAGTTTCCATACCCCTATGCCATTTGAAAATTAAACCGGCGCAATGAATTAATTTGGTTGATTTATGAAATAAAAGACCTCCTTCACAGACACATCATCACTAACCAATTTCACAGTTTATGTACACATAGTCCTCGAAATAGAAAAAAAAATCTCTCAACTATTGCTCCGGTGTCGAAATTAGAAAAAAAACAAACTTAGAGCTTCATCCAACGAACACTGCCTGGAGCAAGGAAACAGCAAAGTAATTGCAATTCGGTCTGTTGTGTGCATAGGGTACTCACTCCCCCACATCTCCTAACCCTCTACGCACACAAACGCATTGGGAGGCAGGGAGGTTGGCGCTCTGCGGCTGTGGCGCTCGCTCGGGAAGGACAGGGGGGGGGGTTGGTTGGCAGACAGACAGTGCGCAACGGCGGCGACGCGACGCAGAGTAGCGCGGGGCTCGTAATATTTGTACAAGTCCCCTTCAAATACTGCTGAAAAGTTATTTGTCCTGACCGTCTTCTTTCTCGTTCATCCATCCCCTACATTCTCCTTTATCCGTCCTCCCCTCCCTCTTCCCCTCATGTAGATATATGCCTTCCGTGTCCACCCTACACACCGACACGTCGTCTTCGTCACAGCACACTCTCCACAACTCCATCTCCCTTTTCTCACCAGCTACGCAACTGCATTCTAGTTTCTCTTTCAAGTCCCTAAGCCCCCCTCCTCTCTTTATCCCTCAAAACGTCACCCATTATGGCATTTTCGATAAAATGAAAGTAAATATTTGACGATATCTAAAAAAAATGCTTCCTCCACTGGAAGCGGGCAATATGTCCCAAGCGGAGACGAGGCTCTGCGGATGGAAGCAAACACTCAGGGCTATCCAGATACTTCTCCTTCACGCAGCCACTCGCTCCTGCAGCTCCAGCAGAACAAGCGCTCTACGCTCCATTCACAACGCTAAGAAAATATGTTTTACAATTAAATTCTGTCCGAATGAAAAACGCAAAATAGCAGTGGCTAGTATTTTTGTGTCCTTCATTCAAAATGGTTATTCATCGCAGCCAGAACTGCATCAAGGAAAACATATTCGATTCCCAGAATCTAATGGCAGACGAGTGTGAGGTCTTGGAGCGCTTCGGTTATGCAAGCAGCATAGAACACGCGTCATGAAACCACGAAGAAAAAGTGCAAAGCAAATATTCCAACATAAACTCTTGGACTACGATATTAGATAAATATTTGCACAAAACAAAATCTCAATCTTGCTCTTAAGATGATATAAATAACAAGTAAAGGAACCATTTCCAAGGCCATAAGACAGTCGTCAGTTCAATAGCATATAATACTAGAACACACCATCTTTAACAGAAGTTACACCAAATTTGATGATCTGAAGGTAACAGTGCAAAAACGACTGTGGTAGTAACACCAGAAAGTGCATGATGTACTCCTGACAACCAGTGGCAGATCCAGACTGTAGTCATGAGGTGAGGGAGCTAACCGGGGAGGGATTTGGGGAGAATTTCTGTTTGAAAATCATGGTTTTACACACAAACAATATAAATATCTTTTAAATAAAATAGATAATCAATAATTAAAAATATAAATAGAAACCAAGTTTATTGTTTAAAGTGGCAAAGTATGCCTTTATCTGTTGAGGGTTCAGGTACAATTGGGGAGGGNAATTTGCTGTACAACGGGATACTATAAAATTGAAAAGACTGACACTAGTAAATGAAACAACGCAACTATTATTTCGTTACCACGTGATTTCTTGTCGAGCTCACGAGTTAATAATATTCCATTGTTAGTTTGCACGTAGTAATAATTACATCAAAAACAAAACTCTTATAAATGGTTCCTTTTTATTCTTCAGAGTATGACATACCCAATACAATTTCCTACTTTTATATTTTCCTAATGTGTTTCTTTCCATAAACTGTCGTTGAATATTACCATAGGCCACATCCAAGTCAATGCAACCCATGGGACAATTCTGCAATGCGTGTTGCATTTCAGCACGGTGTTGCGAGAAACTTCAAATCTACTATCCGGCCTTCAAGTCACGCATGTCCCAGGAACTATAATATTCAATAACTAAAAATATCTGATGATGAGAGTTACATCTCATCTCAAATATTAGTTAATTTCAATTGTGGTTAATAAATATTTCGCAAATGCCTAAAAATTTCTTTGAAAATAGCTTTATTGGAATCCTTGATGTCAAAGTATAATCGTGTATATCATTTATTTAAATGTTCTGTAGTTTTACTCCTAATCTACGTACATTCACCTCATTCAAATGAAGTGTTGTTTCTTCATTATTTTACGATGATGCTTCTACAATAATGACAGTGTAATGAAGATAGCTGTGATGGACCCTAAGGACGGAATGAATTTCGCAGTAAGTTGCTTTCGCAGCCACCAATGACCAGAATGCACGCGTTTCGTCATCAGTGATCTGCTGAATATCCCTCATCACTTCGCACCAACCTCCAAATTAATTCTATTATTTTGTTCTCTACTTATGGTGAATATTCACAGTTCACGACAGATCCGAAGTTTCTATATTAACTGTATCATACCCCTGTCTGGAATGCCAGACTTTTTGTTAATTTTAAACCTCGGACTGAGGTTTACACAAGTTTGGTCAGGGAAAACTGATTGTTTTAGTACTATTAATGTGTACCATGGCTACATATACAAGTGCATCAAGTGATTACAATCTCCTTGCCGTATTAACGAGAATAACTATATTTATTATAAACAACAATTAAAATAGCCATTAACAATACTCTCGAACAAACAAATGAGTGATTACTACAATGAGTAGATTAATTAACTACAGACAAATGAATAAATAAATTAATAATCCGACCAATCACAAAGTGTTACACAAGTCTAGTTGACAGTCTAGTTGAAGAAGAAAAAAGACGTCATTTTTGTCTTGAACTCCGCGAGTGAATCATCGTCCACTCTTACTCTGGTCTTAGCCAACGCGAGTGATACCCAGTTGCAGTCTGACCGATACATATCGTGTCACAGGCCTCCAGGCATATTAATTAATGCGTTTATCGTGCTCTATTCGCACCTAAAGCGATTAAACTTAAAGATATTGTGCAAGTGTGGAATACAAGAACAGAACATACTGCAGAACTCCAATTAATTGATGAACAACTGTATAAGTGTTCTAAACCTTCATCAAACAGTGAGTAAAACGTTGAGTTGAGACTCATAGAAATTGTTTGACTCTGTAAAAGCAAATTGACTTTCAATCATTTCCTCAGTAACTTTCAGACGAATTACGATGTTTATAATTGATAATGTTTAACAGTTTTTACATTTTATTCTTTACAAACATACCAGATTCATTATCTTGACATGTTTCTGATTTCATACATTATTCCAGTGTAGTCATGTTATTATGATCTGATTCTACTGTGTTTTTAGTTTTTCTATGCTACAGGAAACTACATTCTTTAATTGTTTATTGTCTTGCATGTTATTTTTGCGCGTTTAATTCACACTCTCCTTGTCTACATACATTTGTCAAATTTCCATGGTATGAATGCCATTTGACAACTATTGCAATAAACAATTTGTTGTTTATTTACAAATTGGAATTCAATCGTGTTTTTATTTATATTTAGTCAATTTAATTGACGTTTCACTTTGAACGTCAATGTTGATTTATTTCTTTGTTTATTTTTGGATGAATATTATTTAACGTTATTCAGAACACGTTCCTATACTTCATAGCAATTACCTTCTGATTTCAAAATCCTTAAATTCTTTTATAAATTAATATAACTTTGTACCCAGTCGGAATAAATGAGTAACTTCAGTTCAACTGATAAAATTCAAATCAGTATTTCAAATTTATAATGAACAATATGCAGCAAAAATGTATATCAAAACAAACCATTTTCCACACATTTCGACATTATTATAATTTCTTAAAGGAATACGCTGCCCTCAGTTAGGAATATTCTTCAGTACTCTTTGTGCTCAAAGCAAAGTTGACGTCTATTTCAGTTTGTAGCCGCGGATAGGAGAGAATGAAGTAATGGAGGGTAGAAAGAGAGAGTTGTTGAAGTGCGAGACCACAAAGTGTGCAAGGAAACCTACAAGAACTCTTTTGTAACCGCGTGTCCTCCGTTCAAAGCTTCTGGAACCGTGAATGATTCTTCTGCATCTCTCTCTCTCTCTCTCACACACACACACATACGCGCGCGCGCCCTCGAACACGCACGAGAAAAGTGTATTATCTGAAGACAGCGATGGAGAGGCATTTTCTCCAATGTCCTAGTAGAGATTCCTGTTGAAAAAAAAAATTCTCTTTGAATGTTCATACATTGATTCAACTCTGATATCCCAGCTTCCCCCAGTAGAAGTCAGAACATTCTTTTCTCGTATCATTCACTTCGTAAGTATTTCGCAGAGGGGAGGTTACAGGCTAGATGTGATAAATTATTAGTGTTGGTCAAATCGCATCTACAAAATAAAACTACATTTTAATGTATTTGTATTAAACTTTAATTCCTCACTCATTCTTATTATAACGGTAGTCTATTATTCCACACATTTATCTAATTCCAAATGTAGTCAGTCGTAAACTTGAGAGCGATGGCGTAGGGGTCGCGTGTTCTCTCTACAGTGACAGTTCTATCTCTCGTTGGGACGACAGGCTGATTTCTTCTCTCCTCTTCAATTAAAACCAATGGCGGTTCGTCACCTTAATCCCCCAGCAACCCAAATTTTTCTTTTACGATTCTTTGATCCAAATAATGGCCACCTTTGGCACAATAGAGACGGGTATACCAAAATACAGAACTCTATTTATGCCGTGCAAAAGGGAGAAGTGCGGGCACCGCGTTTACAATTACACGAATGGAACAGCGGTGGCAGTGGCAACTGCAGCGGCAGTGTGATAGGCGAGGGGTGCGCAAGTGAGACCCAAGGGACCGCTAGATTTCCGGGTGTCCAGAAGCTCCTCGAGGGAGAACCCCGCTGCCTCACCGCTCACGTGGCCGCAGGACTCGCTCCGAATAGCCCACGCGTCCGCCTCCCTCACGACCCCTGCAGTGCCACAGTAGCCGCACGTGAATTTATGCGATGCATTGGAGGCCCTCAGGGACGAGGGCTAACGCTGCGGAGGTGAGAGCGCGGACAGCTTCGCAAGGATTAGTACGGACTATAGGACAGGAGGTTCCTTGGGGTGGGCACAAACCAAGTTCCTAAAGAAGTCGTCTTAGTCAGTTCTCATCGCACAAGAATAGAAAATGTATGGTTTTAATCGGCATAATTTGCATGACAATATGAGCCACTGAGGAGTGACAGTACAAGCTCTCTGCAACACGACTACCGGTGTTCCATGACCAGAGCTATAGAGAATGCGGGCAACAAGTAGGTACTCGACGTGTTACAGCGACAATATATTAATACCGAATCAATGTGACACGACATGAAGGGAGATGTGTAGCACGTCCCCCACCGTCTCCTCACATTCCCCCCTTGGTCTGTAATAAGTTGGGGAAGTTGAACTAATGGACGCGGGTCGCAGAAATCATCACGTCTCCACGACCATTATGTCATTCTCTCCGATGACGGAATTATTGTCGCGTCGCGGGACAACAGCGGTCAGTCAATCGAAGGAATTGTGGTAGAAGAGGACATGGCAGTTCCGTCATAAGCGTGGTGGCTAAACGCGTCGTTACGCGTTTACTGTTGAAAAATAAAGCTGATTTGGAAAAAAACCCAGCGAGAATACGGGCGGACGCACTTGCGGACGGATGGACAGACAGGAGCGATAGTCGGGCGAACGAGGGTGAAAAATACGTAAAAAAAAGCCACACAACCGAGTGAAAAAAGAATGGCGGCTGCGGTGGGTTCGGTGGGGTGGAGGGAGGCGATAAGGGATGAGCAGAGCGAAGGGGGAGATGAGTTGTCATGGCAACCTGACGTCACCTCCGTCATCCCCGACACCCGCACCCATTCGCTAGAACCCCACATCGCCAAACCCGTACCACCAACACCCGCGTGTGCGAGCTGTGGATTTGTTTGGCGTCGCTCCGATTTCGGTGGAGGCCTCGTTGCTTCTCGTTTTCCAAACAAGCTTCTCTCTTTGTGTGCATCTGCACGCGTGTGTTAAGCTCTATTGCAATTTGCGATGTGTGGAGAGCCCGAGAGGGGTTCAATGGGAACAGGGGACAAGGTAGAGGGACGAGTCAGTGGTAGAACTTCCAGTCACTTGCTCACCCCTCTCTCCGACGTCGCCTCGGGTCTCGTCCAACAAGCTTCTCCCCCGCGGATACGCCGCCGCTGTTTGCTACGCTGTGTCCATGTTGCCACCAACGTCGCTACTGGTTCAAAACCCCAAACCGCACCCCGCTCTGCGGTTGCGGCACAACGAAGGAACGCGGAGCAAAGGGGTGGTAAAGCGGTAGGTGGTCGGGGACGGGAGAGGAAGTCCGCCGTCGGAGAATACGGAGCGGTGACAGGGAGGGGGTGAGGAGAGAAACACAGCTCGACTGGCTCCGGCCACGCGTGGGAATAAGGTGACGGTAGAATTCTTTAGCGACACGAGAGAACCAGTAACATGAAAATACACGATGTTTCTCCTCTCGCGACTCTATCTCCCTCTCCCGAGTAGTAACCATCGTAGCTAACATCCCCCTTGTGTTTTATTTCACCTCTGTCGGTGCTGCCCCTGTCGCTGCCACCCATCCCACGTGGTCATACGCAGTTTGTACTGTTTTTTGACAATAAATTTATTATTATTATTATACTCATGCGTCCGCTCAGTCCTTCGACCCTCTGTATTCCAGCAACGTCGCATTACATACAGTGTGACCCCACCCCCGCATCTCGCTCTCTCCCAGCTCCCAGCATTGGTTCGCCGCAATGTGTACGTGTGTGGACTTTATCACTGGACAGCGACGAAAAAAATAGGAAAATGGCACAAAAAAGGATTCCTCTGAGAGGCCTTAGTGCCGATCGATGTTCTTTCAAATGAGCGAGTTCTGCCTCCAGGCAACGAATGCAGAGGGATGAACCATTGAAGACGACAGTGCTGTTTCAGTATAGAAAATGAAATTTTAAGTGAATATGACAACAGTAAGAGGAAATACATTCTACTAACATTGGAGTGCTAAATGGCAAAAATACAGGAAAGAATAACTAATAAAAATATATACCGAATTGTAAAAATACATAGCTCTACACAGTTCCATAACATGCGGATGGGAGTTGCTCCGATGGAAATGAGACCAATTGAGTCAGAGGGACTATCCCCTTCGGTCGCCGCTTCGATGACGCTGTTAATGACGCGAGCCTCCCCAGGTAGTTAACTGGCCAGCGCTCCGCCGCCAACAGCATCCTCCACCTCTCTCTGTTTGCAGACCTGGCGTCGAGGCTCCGCATGGCCTCGTGTTTACCTCGAGGCAACCGCACCAGAGGCGCTGACGACGCGATCGGTCGCGAGTTCGCGCCCGATCCGTGGATTACACGACCGCGGAAAAACAAACAGAATCACACGAACGGCGACGGCTACCGGGAAATGGTGGACGTGTTTGTCCACCCACTGTGTCAAGGGGCGGATTACGCCTCTGCCAGTCAGTGAAAGGGGTTGGGCTGATGGGAGCGACGACCGCGAGCCATCGTGTGGCCTTGCAGAGAGCGCGTGGCGTGAGAGCGAGGGACACGTCAGCGAATGCGTATTTTGAAACGCTGGTCGCGCGTGATCGCGCAAACAAATAGGTTTAAAATCATTCCCACTAACAGCACTCCAAAAGAGACAGTACTACAGCGTTCCACTGTAAGACCAATATTTGTGTTTCTAAACAGAGCCACACTGCAAGAAAACTTTTCTAGAATCTTGAATAACACCAATCAAACATTTTAGTATTGTACATTGGACGTGTGTTTTTCACAAGGTACAGGTAACGTGTCTCTAGATATAAGAAACTGATTAAACAAGTACAGAGGAACTAAATAAAAACAATGGAATACATACAAAATTTAAATCAAATATGAATTCTAATTCGTAAAACAGAACGCGATATGTAAACACGAAGTGAAATAGCTGTTTTGATGGTAAATTTCGAAAGGTGGATTAGACCAAGACTAAACAAGAAAAATGTTAATAAATAAACACACGCTTGAACAAAGATCTACTAAGAGTGGAGAAAAAAAGAATTAATTACAAATCGTATAATAAAATTAAATTAGTCCTCAATGGACATTTTCAATACAGCTAATGAAGACTTTTAATTTGAATATGAATCCAATCCAGAACTTTTTAGAGCAATTCATATCCGGGTGCCCCTTTCAAGTTACAAATCATCATGCATCGCCAGGAGCGTCTTTCTCAGCCGAGACACAAGGCGATACGCAAAGTCTCTTTTACGAGCTCACAAATGGCCGTCGCGTCGCTAAAACCCAGTGAAAGACGCTCTCTCACATCACTGGCAACACGTTCTCAAGCCACGCGGACGGCGATAAATTTAGTATTTACACTCTAGAGAGAAAATTCTATTTGGTAAAGGTGGGAACATAGCTCGCTCGAACATCAATATTTTATCATTTGCAATGAACGCATCGCACTCGAAGCTATTTGAGACGATAGAGCGTGCGAGTGCAAGAGACGTGATGCGGTGGCTGTCGCGAGGACTAACTGTTGGAATGAGAAATTGCAGTACACACAAAAGCAGACAATGGACGGGAGAGGGACAGACAGCTGGATCTCTTCAACGCCGCCTTCCACTACTACCGCCCCTCGGGCTATAAAGGAGGTTGCCCGTATGAGACGAGGTGAGCGACGTAAGGAAAATGCTGCCGGGGCGTCGTAAAGATTTACTAGCGACCGTTATGAGGTACTAACGCGCTTCTGACACCCGTGAGACGTCACGTTATATCCCGCCCCGCCACAGTGATCACCGCATAGGCAGCAGTGGTCAAGGAACAGAGACGGTAGAGTTGGGTAGGGATTATGGGAAATATGATATGCCGCGGGAAGTCTGGCGCCGCGCGAAGCGGAAGAATCGTGGTCCAACTTTAACGGTTCATTGTGCATGACCACAGTCTGCGAGTCCGCTAAGAGGCTGAGAATCAAATACAGAATATGGTCTCTACATTACATTCCCATGAAGGTTCGTAAATTGTTCGTGTTCAAACCAATTGTGACCATTTAGCGATGCATAAGATAAAGAAATTTTATTCAAACGTATTCAAGAACCAAAATAAACGGAAAACTCTTATTAAAAAAAAAGAAAGATATTTATTGTAAATGAAGACAGTTATTTGAGAACTTACAGGAAATTTAACATTAGAAAGAAAATATCTTTCTCGGAGACTCGTTTTCTTTATTTGCTGGTTTGCCTCATATCTAAGCATACGCGAACCACATATAATAGCAATAAAATTATCTTTTGAGACGGGAATCCTCTCATTCTGCACTATTTGACTCCACTCTTCAGTTCGTCTTTCTAGTGGACAAAAACCATGAAATATGCATTTCGTAGAAATACATTCTAAAAATGGGCGACATACACATAAATGGCATTATCTACGATTTTAAGATCATTACTGAAACTGAACCGAAACTGCACAAACATTTCTTAGCGGAGATTTCTCAATTTCTTGGCATCAAAATTTCTAAGATGAAAAAATCATGCTGATATGAGTTTCTTGAAAGGGAAAGATCATTACACATACAAAAAAAATTAAGAACATTTGGATTTACGAAAATTAATGTTTAAAAAGTCCTTCACCGCTCGTCACACGAAGAAAAAAGAAACGCACACTGAAAGAGAGCGCCCAAAACACAACACAAACCATGTAAGATTATCCACAAGACGTCCTCAGACGTCTTTCGCGAGCACAAGATTTCTTCTTGCGGTCACTGGCAAGCCAAACGCGAGAACACGCGCCCACAGAAGTAAAATATAAATCCTCCCAAGTGGCGAGCTCGTGCGAACGTACGAGACGAAAACAAGCTTAGCACATGGGGGAGGCCGCAGCTGAGCTCGGCTTACAGCACCACACTCTTCTCTTCACTACATGGGCGAGCGTTGAGACTCTCAGCGGTCTTCGAGGTCCTCAACACCATCTCCCTCTAACCTCCTCGCATCGCGATTCAGATAACTACGCCGATAACACCCGTTTTCCTTACCAACCAAATCGCTCGTCACACACACAATTTGTCTGTGTCCGTGCTGTGAACATTTCGCTCCTCTTCATTCGTTACACACCGCTCACTTCTCTTCCCCTTCTCCTTCCCCTCAGTTTGCGCCGCGTAGCGTCACTCGTCAACCACAAGCGCCAAACGATTCGGAAATCATTGTAGGACTAATTTTACACTCAGTTCAATCACGTAACTAAAGGCATAAAACAGATATTTTTATCGTGTATATTTTCATCGAGAGAGAAAAGAATTCAGAAATAGGACGGGACATAATAGGGGATGTGGAGGGAAGGGGAGAATTCAGTGAGGGATGCAACAAAGCTTAATCATGGGTTACAATAAATCGTTTAGTCAGCATCCAGAGAAACGCAGCTGTCAAGGTTTGGTTCACGCATGTGCACTGCTACGGTTGTCTTCAGCCGAAGTTGTCCTTTTGACAACAACGATTGGAGAAATATTGATCTGAAGATTGAGCCCCCAAGAGAGGTGTCCATTTGTATGAATACAATGAGATTCTACATCAACTTGACAGTATTTTAAATCAATCCTTCTCAACTACTTCACACATTCTTCGTTCAATTCATTTTTTAAGGTAATAGAAAAGTCAATCTCTCTAAACCGTAATACTGATAGGAAGAGGACTCTTGTTATGCCATTTATTGTTTAGTACTCCGGATTCAGTAACACCGTTGAGGATGCCACACACGTCAAAGATCAAATGATTTTTAAATATAACTATGGGATTTTTAAATATAACTTACTACAGCAAGAAATATTTTCTTGTGTTGTAAGAAAATTGTCCCGGACGTCCAGCGGGATATACATTATTATCATGATACTCACGAGGTACAATAGTAAAACGTCTAAGAAATCTGAGTTCCCATGCCGCACACAAAGCGATAAATAATTAATTGGGATTGTCTAAAACCTCTCGAAGCAACTGTATTGCCACGAACGTCTCGGATACACGGAGTAGGCAAAACTGAAAGAAAAAAAGAAACAAAACTAGAGTGGGGATATAAGAACTATGTCGCGGCCATTACGTTCTTATTACTTCCAGTATTTAGAGCCATTTACAAGCTTTATTTAACTTCACTTGTTACTATGTTTGGACCTAATCTTGCAACTGAATGTTAAACCAAATTCCCCTAGCCGACTTAACTGACGGTTTGGTATACACACAAAAACCGGATGACAATGCAATGTTATGATGTCCAAGACAAAAGAAAAATTTTAAACAAGTTTTTATGCACTAAAACGAATAAAACAAGTTTAGGTTTTCATTAAGATAATGCAATGCAAAATTATAATACCACCACGTTGGCAAGCCCTAAAACCCCAATAAAAATACCACCAAACATATTTCGATTTAATAGTTCCTAATAAAAACAAATGTACTCACTAACTTACCGACAGCAGTGGTCTAGTGGTAGCGTCTTCGCTTCCACAATCCCGCTGAGCGGTAGAGCGTGGGTATAAACCCTGCTCGGCCGAATTAGGTGAAGTTTTCAGCTGGGGTTTCCCTCACCTACTCCAGACAAATGTCGGTTCGGTACCTTACGTTCCCTGGCAACCCAACATCTCTCCTTCCCAATTCCCATACTCAAGTCCAACGGTTAGGTCTCATGACTTAAACCTCGCCAAATGACATAAAAATAAAAAGTAAATAACTTTAGCGCTGAAAATGATTTAATATTTTATGTTGATTTCTTTTTCTTTAAAAAGCTCGTCACGCGTATTGTAAAGAAAATACATGCTTCGGTTAGTATTTATTAACCAACCAATGTCTGTTCTATGAAATTTATTGATATCTACTACGAACATTTAGTAATATATGAAATAAAAGCTTGTTTTACAAAGGATTTATATTTATTATTGTAGGTGTACATTCACTTGAACTTTCGGAGATGGAAACAAAGCAAATTCGATGATTCCTTCACCACTGAAGGCAGCTTCGAAAATCGTTGAGTTGAAGATATGCTAATGTAAAAAATAATTTCCTCAAAATTTTCCCATGGGATCAAGTGTGCTTATTTGGGAAATAATACAAAACTCTATTGCATAGTATTTTTTTGAATTTCAATTGTTTAAATCGTAATGCAATAATAATTTGTTTCATGAATACAATCGTACACAAAATGTATGCAATTGTGTGCTCACCTAATTCCACATTGCCAGCAAATATTCAAAAATTTTGTCAGACACGAGAGTTGAATAATACAAAAGTTCGGCAACGTACGTATCATGAAGCTGATCAAGAACCCATTTCCAACAAAAATAAATAAATATTGAATTGCTTGACGAATATTAAAAACGCCGCTTGTATTACTCCCAAACAAGACCTCTTATTATTTTTTTCATTTATTTATTTTTTTGTTGCGTCTACGTCTTTTGGCATTACACGACACAATAAATACTTTCATTACACGAAATTCGCAATGCATTCTTGTATATAATCAGTATTTTCAATACAATCAGTATCATTTAGCGCATGAGAACTGTCAACTTTGTCAATCCCTCTTGTAAAGGACATCGCTTGCGTCTGATCGGATGGAGATAGTGATAGTCTCATTTCTTTATTTCATCCCTTTCGGCTGTTGCCTCATATTCATTGCATTATGCAAAACAAGGATCCTTTACTAAGGTCTTATCTTTTTCTCCTTTATGTATTTTTACTTCTGCGAAACTGCACACCTCTGCCATTCTTGTGGCGTTGCCCGTTCCTAGACGTTTGAGGAGGAGTGTGCTGTCTCTATTATCAACGATATGCAGTTCTTAATTCACCTATTTTACACACAAATTCTTCGAATACACGATATTTTGCTTCTGTATTTATTAACTAGTTGTTGCTCACGGTGTTTATCGCATCTATGGTGCCCACTTCCCGAATGTAACAATCTCTTTTCTGAGCATAATAGGGACAGTCCCTACTTATTATTAATACTATTGCGTACATCACATAGACAAGAACGGAATATCAGTTGAATAGGCAAAAGGAAAGCCTCCTCTATAAGAGAGTAGTCAGGCAGCACGCTAGCAGCAGAGGCGTGTCTGCGACATTGTGGGTGCTACTGTTTCCGGCGGAAGTCGCGCGACGTGACAGCCCATGTCATGCGGCGGCAGCACGACGCATCCGCAACGCTGACTTCTCTTCCCTTCCTCGCCCTTCCTCGCCAACCACCCTTCATTCCCACGACGCTGATGCGACACGTTGAATGTTGCTTCACTCGATCCGTCTTACACGGTCAATATTATGCGAACCTTCCTTTGTTGGCATTCCAAGAGGACTAGATAATTTTTTCACCAATTAAGGAGAATAACTTACAACTGGCGACGAAAAAAATAATGAGATTTCATGTTCATATTTTCATGCGCACATATCGTCCAAACGTAAAAAATAATCGTTCTTGCCGTTGCCTAATCAGCAACCAAAATTTTTACAATTATATTTTATTGGAAACGACCAAGTTGAGACCGACCAAAGATGCGCCAACAATTCAGGAACAAGACGTGAGATTGTATCTGATTTACAACAAATGTTCCATGCACACAATATTTACATAAAAACGTTTGAAACTTCAATTGA